>CAOKZL010003442.1:0-94738 GCA_948472985.1 Iguana delicatissima | reverse complement strand
TGGGTGCTGTCACCCAGACGCCAGGGGAGAGATCAGAGCAAAGGGTGGGAGGAAAGAAAGTGATCTGTGAGGGAAGACACTGAGTGGATGAAACCATGGAAAGTGAAGCTGCAGATAATGCGGTAACTATTACTTAGCAGACAGGCAGCATAATATAGTGGTTTGAGTGTAAGACTATGACCATGAAGACCAGCGTTAGATTTCTCACTCAGCCATGGAAACCTGCTGGGTGACTTGGGTGAGTCACATACTCTCAGCCCCCAGAAAACCCTGTGATAGATTTGTCTTACAGTCTGACTTCCCCTCAGTCTGAGCAGTCAGTCAACGCATAAGACAAGCAGCAGCAAACAAGTCAAAATTTGTGTTTCCTTATTTTTATCTAGTAAGCGAACAAACTCGAGACAAAACGAAGCTCAGCAAAATCCCTGGTAACATCAACAGTTCTGTGCACAGGCAATACAGTCCAGAAACATGGCAGGAGAAACAATCAGTTAATCACCAACAAGTTCTGGAGGGGAATGGCTGGGCTTTTATACGTCCACAGCATAATCCAGCTGCTGCCTAATTAACTGCTGTTTTCTATAAATTCATTGAGATCTGTGTATGCTTTTCTTTTGCTGTCTACACTCAGCAAAGGTAGGGTATAGGTGAGTTATCTTCTGTGTCAGAAGGGGCGGGGCTCTCTGCTGGAGCTGGCACTGCCCCCTGTTCTGTGCCTGGGATGGGTGGTAGTGTCTCCTCCTGTTCAGCAGGTTCCACTGTTTCAGTCTCTGTCAGAGTCCATTTCTAGGTCCAGAAAGCAGAGCATGACATAGGGTTGTCATAACTTGGAAATAACTTGAAGGATACAACAACAACTGTATAGCAGGGTCAAGCAACACATGGAATATTTGCCTCCTTGTGATCACTCAGAGGTCAACAAATTTGTAGATACTCTACTAGTGTGGCAACACTGCTTTATTGTAATAACCGAGAGAAGGGAGAGGAATTCACAGGGATGGCTTAACACTGGGAGAGCAAGCCGGACTCAAGAATGCATACCAGAACTTTACAGAGGTGAGGGTGACCCTGTAAACCATCTGTCCCACTCCACAAAGGCAATCCAGAGTGAGAGCAGCCCCCAACAGCTGGCTGTCCAGCCTCTGCCCAGGACCTCCTGCGAAGGAGGACCCATCTCCCATCCAGTATTTGAGTCTACTGTCAAGCTGCTCTTACTGTTAAGAATCTCTTTCCAATGTTCAACCAAAATCCATCCTCTTGGAATCAAAGTCCAACAGCAGTGGCAACTATGAGCTTCCATTTCAGTTGGGTAGTAAATCTGGCCTGAGTTTTAGTCCAAACTTTAAAGTAGATATCCATGGTGCTCAACACTATTCCTAAAATGGCTTCAGTACCTTATCATAAAAAGGATCCCTTCATAGGAAACAGGTGGGCAACAGTAGATGCCAGAGATGTTTCCTCCAGTACCTGATTTTACAAACCTAAGCAGTCTAGCTGAATCTGAACTGGCTGAACAAGAGCCTCAAACCAGAACCTTAGCAGAGAACAGGTGTAAACCTTTTATCCAAATTCATGCAGCAATTAAAATACTGTTTGCCTGCTCTGAGCCCTGGAGATACAGTAGAAGAGAAACAGAATAAATCAATACATTTTGCTGAAACAATAACTTTTAACCATTCATTTGCAACCTGTACAACAGGATTTGTGTTTGTTCTGAACCCTGCCCGCACATCCGGCTTGAGGTTGATATTCTAAGGATCTCCCAGCAGTAAGATTTGGAAAAAGCAGACACAGAGGAAGAGAAAGTTATTTAAGACGATCCATAATGTGTCGGGATGAATCGCATAGAAAATGAATGTACTGCTAACTTGTACACGTGGTTTGGAAGAAGACAACAGTAGCTTAGTAGCAGACTTCTGTTCTGCAGGTTCAATTCCTGGAACCTCCAGGCAGAGCTGGGAAAGGCACTTAACTGAGAAACCCAAAGGACCACGGCCTTCTCCAACACAGAGCTCTCTAGATGCTTTGGATTATAATTCCCATCAGCCAGCATGGGCAACTATTGCTCGAAACATCTGCAACACAACAGATTGGAGAAGGCTGGTGTAAACCAAGGCTGAGCAAAGTCTGACCCTCCAGATGTTGTTGAATTGCAACTCCCAGCAGTCCAAGCCAGCATAGCCAATGGTCAGGCATGCTGGGAGCTGCAGTCCAACAGCATTTGGAGAGCTACACTATGCCCTGGGGTAGACAATACTGACCTTGATCCAGTATGATGAAGTGGATGCCCGTGGTCCTCCTGGGCTTGAAAATCCTTTGAACTACAACCCCCAGGATCCTCCAGGGCCATACTGCTAGAGGGTTCTGGGAGGTATATTCCAAAAGAGTCACTTTTCCAAACTCTGGTTCCTAAAAAACATTTACCCATTCTATTTATTTATCCATTCATTCATTCATTCCCTTTTTCTCAGTTTGGGACCCAATGCAGTTGATAATAGTCAAAATGAACAGTTAAAAATGAACAATATAGATAAGTTATAAAGCAATTAAAACACCATGAAATCTAACACCATTTGAAGCAAATTAAGAAAACAAAAACAAATAAAAGTCTAGTATATTATATAAGGCCTATTTCCCCTGAAAAATCGATTCTCAAAAGACCTGCTGGAATAAGAGGGCTTTTAGCTGCTTATGGAAAGATGGCAAGGAGGGTGCCAGCCAGGCTTCCTTGGAATGGGAGTTCTGGGGGAGCTCCTGGGGGCAGCCACGGAGAAGGCCCCCTCCCACATTCCTACCTGTGAGGTTGGTGAGACAGATAGAAGGGCCCCTCCAACAGATCTCAAAGCCTTGGCTGGTTCATATGCGAAAATATTGTACTTTAACCTGGACCTGAACTGTACAAGGCTTTGTAAGTCATAACCAGGGCTTTGAATTCTACCAGGAAACTGATGGGCAACCAACGGAGCTGTTGCAACAAGGCAACTGTCTGCATGCTCCTCAGTTAATCTGGCAGCAGTCACATAGTCGAGAGCTCACTCCACCTTCCTTTTGGGCACCACAAATGTTCCCTTCAGCTGCCCAACAATCCAAACTCCTCCCACGCCATTTAAAGGATGAAGTCTCAACTGCAACAGGGAATTCTGTTCCATGGAAGAGAGGCTTCCACTAGCAAGCTAGGACAACCACACCTGCATGGCGCTACCTAAGGGGATGTGATGGTGCTTCGTCCCACTAGTTTTACTTTGTCCTGACTATCCTGCAATCTCTACCTGTTCTGAACCCCACAGGGTCGTTTCTTTTTTTTGCATTCATTAACTTCCTACCTTTCTCCTGGTAGGGTACCCAAGGCAGCTTATAACCAATTAAAAACAATTCCACTAAAAGCTCAAAGTTTTAACAGCTTCAAACACACTAAGGACATGACAAAGAGAATAAAGCATAACACTGTTAAAAGATTCTGCTGGCACATGGGTTTAAGAGCCAAAAGCTTGTCTAAATAAAAAGTTTTTGTCCTGCAAGCAGAAAGAAAGAAGAGAAGAGGAGAAGCAAGCCTGCTATGGCAAGGGGTTTCACAACCTGAGAGCAGCTACTGAAAAGAAAGCTTTACCTGCTCCTACCTAGATCCTAACTCCATCTAACCTGCCCTAACCATGGTCTAGCTAAGATTTCCATGGTTTAACTGGCCCAATCAGACCGACTGACTGTTGCAATATTGCAGATGCAAGAGCAAGCGTAAATCCACCCAGTATTTGAGTACAATCAGCCCTCTGTATCCACAGATTCTGTATCCACAGTTTCAACCAACCACAGGCTTGAAAACATTCCCAAAAGCAAACCTTGATTTTGCCATTTTACTACATCATTGCACATAATGGGACTTGAGCATCCACAAACTTTAATACTCACGGGGCATCCTGGAACTAAACCCAAGTGGATACTGACGACCCACTTTTACATTTGGATTGCAAACACTAGCAAGAAAAGAAGGAATGTTTATTCAAGAAGAATGATGAAGGGGCAAATCCTGCCTACTAGGAGCCAACATTAACGCCCTGATCAAGACTGAACAAGCAGAATCAGATGGCTTTTAGGAGCCATGGCAAGGTAAATCCACTGTGACTACTAAAAGCCATCTCAATCCAGATTAGAACAGAATTTACTATGCATGTAATTCTTCACTTCCTTCATTCTTGCATGCTATAAAAAAATTTCAAAAGTTCTTCTCCCCTCTGGGCAAGATTGCAAGTGCCCCTCCATATTTTTTCATGATTTTTCCTATTTCAAGTCTTTTTTTTTTTGCAAAAAAAGTTGAGTTTCTTTTTCAGAAAGACAGAGAAATCACAGAGAAAATGGTGCGTTTTGCATAAAGCAACTGTAGCCTACGCAAACAGTTGTTTTTTTATGTTCAATGCAAACAATTCAAAATACTGTCCAGATTAAAACCAGAAATAATTCAAACAAGATTTTAAAAACCTTTTTAAACGAGACAGTTAAAACAACTTTAAAAGCTACATACAGCTGTTTAAAACAATGTGTCTCTCAAAGCTTTAAGAAAAAGCCAGTTCGACTTGCCACCAGAAAGAAATCAAGCTTGGCTCCAGTCGGATCTCCAAGGGGAGGACATTCTATGGCCGGGGTGCCACAACCGAGAAGGCGTTCTCCCATGTCCTCCCATACCATATTGCCCCCGGGGTGGACAAAGAGGAGACCCCTCGTGGAGACTTCAGTTTTCGGACAGTATATATAGGAACTTCCAATTTTAACTATTCCCAGTTACTACTAGTGTAATTTCCAGTTGTAACTATCCACAGGATGGGTGCTCGAACATTTCTCGCCCTGAAATATTTTGAAAAAGTAAGATAAGGTATGGTCCATGGTGCAGTGATGCAGAATCCAAGGCATTCTTTAATAAGGGGGTGCTAGAAAGGGACATTTCTTCACTCTGTGCTCACCAAGACGGAGAGATCAAATGCAGCTAACAGAGACTAGAAAAATACCACCATGTTCTCCCTTCATTTCTTAGATTGCCAGCATTTTCACATTTGTATCCAGCAGCGTTCCATTATTAAATTCCTCAGAAGATACGCCTCAAAGTAGCCAATTTCAACTTTCGTGACACTGAGAGGGAAAGTATAATCAAGTCTCTTGAGCTTTGCAACATCTGTGAGTTAAAAAGGCATACCAGCATTCCCTGAATGCTTGATGGAAGAATTTCATTCCAGGGGTACGCTTTCAGGCAATGCCCTCTTCTTTCCATGTTAACCTTTCCACATACTTTTGCACAGTGAAATCCAGAACGCTTTATAACCATTCCATAATTCCTTACAACCACCCTGGAGAACTGGTCACTATTAATCTTTTTCAATGGCGGGGGGGGGAATGACCCAAAAGCAAAGCAATTTCTCTTGCTGCAAGTCACCAGGTTATTAATGTTTTAATGATGCTCTTGAATGTTAAAATATAGAAACACTTGCTTGGTACCAAGACTGGCCGCTGCTGCAAGTAAAGCAATGTTGCCTTAACAGTTCTGACAGTTCTCTTAGGTTGACTTGGAGATGCTAAGGTTTGATCCTGGGAATGCTCGAAGTGTGTATTCTACGAATGGGTCAAAGCCCTTCCACAAAAGAGATCTTGTTTTCTCCAGTACTGAAACCCAAACTCCAGTTTTTAGCTTGCTCACATAAACATGAAGCTTGTTAGACTGACTCCATCCCTGTTCCTCAAAGAGTCTCATGATGCTATCCTTTGGGAGTCAACGTCTGATATTTTTCAGATGCATCAACTCTGTACAACCAACATACAAACATCAGGCTGAGAAACGTTATTGAGGAGTCACACAGGCATTTTCTGGATCAAACCACCACAAACCAGCATATTAGCAAGACCTATTTGGTTGAAACGTCCTGCATTTATTTGTTTTATCGCGGCTTTTTATCACTGATGTGAAGGGTACCATTCCATCATAGCTTATTATATTGTTGTTAAGGAATCTTATTTTTTCTTATTGGTAATTTAGTTATTTAGCTTCTTACTTCAGCATCAGGAACTATGTTTGGAACTATTGCTGTGAACTGCACTAAGCTACAGGTTTACAGTATGTTCCAGGTAACTGTTCATAATAACCTACTGTCACTGTACTGGAGTTTCTGCACAGTTGCACTTACACATTATATCACTCACTGTATCATGATATTCATAGTATACATTTGAGTTGGATTGTACATCATCACCAGGGTGGATGGCCATCTTTTGCCTGGGTATACCTGCATGGCAAGGAGTTGGACTAGATGGCCCTTGTGGTCCCTTCCAACTCTATTAATTCTATTCTGGTTTCCCTCGAAAGATTAAATCGGAAAGTTTTCCCTAACACCAAATGTGTCTCTGCTCTCAATACACTTTTGCCGCACAACTTCAAACTGTAACCCACTTCTCCTTCCGTTGGATTGACAAGGCTAGTGAGAGAAAAGGCCCCACAATGAGAGATAAGCAATGACTGTACAAACTCCCAAAGTAGGTCAGTGCTCCTTAAGCATTGTGCAGCAACACATACTGGAACGACAAAGCAGGAAAACCAACAAAAACTGAGAGGGGGCAGATCAACTAAGCCGGGGAAACCTGATCCATCTCCCTCTCACAACAGCAAAAGACAAAACAAGGACTCTGACAGAGAACTCTATCATCTATCTGGGACAAAGAGTTCAGCTCACTCTCTGTCAGTGAAAATCCTTAAACCGGTTCCCTTGGGACATCTGAACAGTTGATTCACGGCAGGGTTGACATAAAAGCCACCAGCTGTCACTGTAGACTCTCACTTCCAGGTTTACCTCTCCAATGAATCTGAGCTGCCCCTTGTAGGCCACTGTCCAGAACCATTTCCAGACTTCAGCACCTTGGATAGCTCAATAGTCGGCCTTAAAACCCGGAGCGCAGTCATTATTCGGGGTCTGAAGGCAGAGTTTTACGGAGCTCTCCAAGGTGCTGAATCCATGACACTACTCCAGCGTCACGGAAGCCAACTCGTGTCTGCACGTGTGTGTCGCCTGTCAACTTATGGACCCCAGGCATTTTACAGGATTTTCTCCAGCTAGGAATACTTAGAGGTGGCCAGTTTCTTCCTCTGAAACACCTGGTATTCGTCTCCTATCCTATCCAAGAAGAATATTGACAAGCTGGAATGTGTCCAGAGCAGGGTGACCAAAACGGTGAAAGGTCTGGAAACCATGAAGTCCTATGAGAAGCAGCTGAGGGAGGTGAGCATGCTTTGCCTGGAGAAGAGAAGGTTAGGAAGGGTCACGTTTAAGTATTTGAAAGGATGTCATACAGAAGATGCGCAAACGTGTTTTCTGCTGCTCCAGGGACTACAATGTAGAGCAATGGATTCAAACTCCAGGAAAAGAGATTCCAGCTAAATATTAGGAAGAATTTCCTGATGGCAAAAGCAAATCGACAGTGGAATACGTTGCTGCCTCAGTGGAGTCTCCTTCTTTGGAGGTTTTTAAACAGAGTCTGGATGGCCAGCTGTTGGGAGTGATTTGATTGTGTATTCCTGCGTGGCAGAATGCGGTTGGACTGGATGGCCCTGGAGGTCTCTTTCCAACTCTATGATTCTATGAAAAGTTATTTTTCTGGGCTATGGACTACGATTCTAATCACAGCCTCAAAAGCATGGGAAGGGATTCCTATTTCAATTCCCCTACAGCCAGCACAGTTTGATTTGTGAAGAGATTCCTTTTTCATTGTTCTTCTTCACCACATTTATAGGCTATTCTTCATCTGTGGAACTACAGCAGCACGCAATACTACACCTGCCTGCTCTCATTATTCCAGTGATCCATGCTGGTATTATAAGAGGCATGCCAATCACTTCATTTTGCATTTATTCCTCTCTCATTTTTCATTACTCTATTTCTCCTCATCCTCCTTCTACATTTGCAATCCGTCCATCTTCATATCCACCCCTTTGGGCAGCGAGGCTCCTTTCTCTAGTAAAATTTCCCCCTCCCAAATACAGGCACAGTTCATGTGCTGTCTCACTGAGTCTGATGTTTTTATTACCTTTTTGGAATATTTTATGAAATGTTTCTTTCTCTGACGCACTTCTATGCCACTAACCAAAACCAATTTCCCCCCAGATGGATGTCTAATGCTGCTTTTATCCCGCTGTTCTCCTGATGCTTTCTGTATTTATCTTTTCCTAGCTTTTCATAAAGTGTCCTGATAATTGTATGTTGTAGAGCAATATTAAAAAACAAACAAGCCTGACAACACTCCACAGTTCCCACTGTGCTGCCAGCTGCATAGAGTTTCTTCCACACATACCACCATTTCTATTTAACTCTTTCGGCAGATCAGTGTGTCCACAACTGCAGGTTTAAAGACACACTTAGAAATCCACCATCCCTGCCTGGACACAGACCTGCAAAGATGAGGGAGGAAGATGCAACAAATGGAAAAGCAATGTGCAGCTCAGAAGCTTCCTGTTCAGTCATGGAAACCTGCTGGGTGACTCTGGGCAAACCACACTCTCTCAGCTTCAGAGGAAAGAAACAGCTAACCCTCTCTGAACAAACCTTAAAGCCATTATTATACACTGGTTTGAGACATTAAATTGCCTTTCCCTTGCACCATATCCCATCTGATCTTGGAAGCTAAGGAGGGTCAAGCCTGGTGTGTACTTGATGGGAGACCACCAATGAACATCAGATGCTGTAGGTTATATTTAAGAGAAAGAACTGGCAAGACCATCTCTAAGGATTCTTTGCCTAAGAAAACCCTAGGAAATTCATGGGGTTAACACAGCTTGACAGGGGACCTGAAAGCAACACACACACATATACACAATGCCTAAATGCCCTAAAGACCATATCCTGTCTGATCTTGGAAGCTAAGCAGGGTCAGGCCTGGTGTGTACTTGATGGGAGACCACCAATGAACATCAGATGCTGTAGATGGCAAGACCATCTCTAAGGATTCTTTGCCTAAGAAACCCTAGGAAATTCATGGGGTTAACACAGCTTGACAGGGGACCTGAAAGCAACACATACACAAATACACAATGCCTAAATGCCCTAAAGACCATATCCTGTCTGATCTTGGAAGCTAAGCAGGGTCAGGCCTGGTGTGTACTTGGATGGGAGGCTGCCAACAAACACCAGATGCTGTAGGTTATATTTAAGAGGAAGGGACTGGCAAAACCATCTCTGAAGATTCCTTACCTAAAAAATACCCAGCAAATTGCTGGAGTTGCTGAGAGGCAACTTGGAGGCATATGCACACACACACACACATCATGTGAAATACTGGTGTGGAGAGCCAGGGTGATGTGGTGGTTTGAGTGGGCCATAGGAGACCAGAGTTCAAATCCCACCACACCTGTGGAAGCCCATTGGGTGGCCTTGGGCAAGTCACATTCTCTCAGCTTCAGAGGAAGGCAATAGCAAATCTCTTCCGAATAAATCTTTCTTGGGAGCTAAAGTGCTTTAGTAGTTTGAGTGTTTGACTAGGACTTTATGAGATCAGGGTTTGAATCCCCATTCAGCCATGGAAATCCACCAGCTGACCTTGGGCGATTTATACTCCCTCAACCTTAAAGGAAGGCAATGACAAAAACCCCTCCCCTGAATAAATCCAGCCAGGAAAACTCTAGGATGGGTTCCCATAACTCAGAGTTCACTTGAAGGCACATAACAATAATGATGCATCAATTTTCAGCGGCTCATGGCAAACCCCAAAAGGCCTGGGTACCTTTAAAGGCACCAAATTCCTTCTGATTCTGGAAAGTAGGCTTGGTCAGTCCTGATTAATACTTGGATGGGAAATCAGGAAGGAATGCTGGGTGTTTGTACAGTGTCTTTCAGCGGAAGGGAATGACAAAACCACAACTGAGTACTCCTTGTCTAAGAAGACCCTAGGAAATGCATGAAGTCAACATAAGTCAACAGGAGACTGCAAGATGCAAACACACACACACACTATGAACCCCATTTATAACTTTAATGCCCACCTTTTGCCTCCAGTTTAAAGAAATCCTTTTGCATATTTTCTCTCTCCCTTTTTTGTCCCAACAAGCCCCTAAATCATTTGATTTAGAGACAGTCAGTGTGGTCGTGGTTTGAGTGTTCACTTTAGCCTACGTTCATCTTAGACTTGCCGTAAGTCAGAAAGGACCGGAAGGCACACAACAATGACAACCACAAGCTCAACAGCAAAGCTGATTAGCCCAACTCTCATCCATAACTCTCCAAATTGTGCAGGGACAAGTTAAAAAAGGACCGGCTTCAATACAGGTTTCTTCAGGGACCTCACTGTTTACATTACACCAGGTGCGCCCCTGCCCTGCAGGTCTTGAGAAAAGGCAAAAAAAAAGGGGGGGTGGAATGTAATGTAGAGAGAATGCTGCCGAAGAGAACAATGTAATTTATGTGAAAAGGAAGCAGAGGCCAGAATGCTGTTCCAAGCTGAAACCCCCTCAGGCACTTTGGACGTAGACGTAAGAGGAAATGAAGAGGATTTGGAAGAAATGCTTCCAAAAAAAAAAAAAATCCCAGTCACAGAATGGAAGAATCACTGCTGCCTTAAATGCCAATGAAATGGGGAAGGGGGTAGGAAACAAATTTTGGGTGGAACAGGAGAAATGGAGGGGAACAGGAGAAGAAATCTCCAGAGAAGAAAATTCTTCCAGATGGCTAAGGTGGTCAAGACAGTGGGGGGGGGGGGGCTTGCTCTTGCATGGAAGATATTTAGTGGCAGGTTAAATAAATAAATAGTTGTTGCTGCTGTTGATTTACTGTATATACTGGCATACAAGACTCACTTTTTTTCCTGAAAAATACTGTTTGAAATGGGGTACGACTTACACACTAGTGTGACTTATACGCCAGCAAATAGTATCTATCAGTGTATAAATGGGTGCACCTCACACACGGGTGTGTCTTATACACTGGCTAATATGGTACTTTCTGACTTTTTTTTTCTCAAAGAGCCAATTTAAACCCTTCATGCAACGGTTACAGGATCATAGAATCGTAGAGTTGGAAGAGACCCCAGGGGCCATCCAGTCCAACCCCATCCTGCCATGCAGGAACCCTCATCAGAGCACTCCTGACAGATGGCCTCCAGCCTCTGCTTAAAAACCTCCAAAGAAGGAGACTCCACCACACTTCACTGAGGCAGCCTATTCCACTGCTGGACAGCTCTGACCGCCAGGAAGTTCTTTCTGAGGTTCAGGTGGAATCTCCTTTCCTGCAGCTTGGATCCATTGCTCCTTGTCCTAGTCTCTGCAGCAACGGAAAACAAGCCGGCTCCCTCCTCCACATGATATCCCTTCAAATATTTAAACATGGCTATCATATCCCCTCTCAACCTTCTCTTCTGCAGACTTAACATACCCAGCTCCCTAAGACACTCCTCACAGCGCTACATGGTTTCCAGACCCTTCACCATTTTGGTTGCCCTCCTCGGGACACGTTCCAGTTTGTCAATATCCTTCTTGAGTTGAGGTGCCCAGAACTGGACACAGTACTCCAAATGAAGCCTAACCAAAGCAGAATAGAGTGGCACCATTACCTCCCTCAATCTAGACACCATACTCCTATTGATACAACCAAGAATCGCGTTGGCTTTCTTGGCTGCCGCATCACACTGCTGACTCATGTTCAGCCTGTGATCTACCAAGACTCCTAGATCCCTTTCACACATACTGTTATCCAGCCACATGTCCCTCATCCTATATTTGTGCATTCTATTTTTTCTGCCTAAGTGCAGGACCCTACATTTCTCTCTGCTGAAATTCATTTTGTGAGCTTTCCTTACTTTCACAGACGCATAACTCTCACTGACCAACTGCCATGCCCATCAGTTTTTTTGAAGCCTCATTCACAACATTCAGCCAATCAGGAGTCACCCCAGCATCCCATGTTCTCATCCCTCCCAAGAGATCACTTACCTTACTACTCATAATATATGTAAGCTACATACATAAACACAGGCTTACCTTAATTTCTGTAACAAACAACACCCTACCCAGTCTATAACAACACGACTGTCACTTATCTCTGTTGAAAGTTGTTTGAGGACTTGGGTGTTTCCTCAGCTAGTTGGGGTCAGCTAGGATTAGGTGGAGACAAGAAAACAGCAGAGTGAATTAGGATTTGGATGCGTTAAGCCAGGAATCTTTAACTTTACGTTGCGCTTCTGTTTAAATAAATTATTTTTATATTATGCACACATGCCTCTTGGAATGCTACAATAGTGCCATTGCTCGAGTTCAGATACATGGGTGCCTGTGGTGGCATCGGTAATTCAAGTGTGGTGGAGTCTAGTTGTGGGAAAATAGGGGGAAAGAGTCTTCACACAGGAATCACAAGAACATCTAGAAGGTCCTCAAACTTGTGTTGGCAGCAGTGGGGTTGGTTTCCACATCTGGTGTCATGTATTTAAGTCTTTTAGTCCAGGTCTCAAGTCAAGTCTCAAGTCTCTACCTTCAAGTCAAGTCTCAAGTCCTTGAAGATACTGTCAAGTCAAGCTTCAAGTCAAGTCTCAAGTCCAGAAGTCAACTTTATACCCCAACCAGAATTCCAGAATTATTGGACAGAGTGAAATAAAGTCAATTCTAATAATTTAAGCAGAGTCAGCCCTCCACTTTTGTGATTTTGCCTTCTTACTCCCCCTTCCTGAAGCTGGAGGTTTTTTTGCCAACGGGCATAAAAGAGTCTGCAGCTTCAGAAGTGGGGAATAGGACCCTCCTTACTCCCCATTACTGAAGATTCAAAAGGTTTAGAAGGAAAGATCCTTCTTCCTCAAGACCGCTGCCTAACACATTTGCTGTTTCCCTCTGAGAAGCGCACCCCGCAATCTGGGAGCAAGTCTTGTCTTCTGCTCTGAGGAAAAGTTTTAAAAGGCTCTTCCAATGTGCAGAAGAGACAGGCTGCTGAGCAGACCTTAACCCCACCTCAAGCCCGTTGCCTAACCCATTTGCTGTTCCTCTCTGAGAAATGCATCCATGCTTTGGGCTTGAGACAGATTGCCATGTAAGCAAAAAGGGATGGAAGCCTTGTTCAAAGCTGTAAGGTTTCTGGATGAATGTGTTACATTATTAAACGAAGGGCAGTAAATTAGTCACTAAAAATATACAAGTCTTGAGTTGAGTCGAGTCAGTGCATCATTCATTGCCAGGTCGAGTCCAAGTCGAGTCACTGAAGTAACTTAAGTCCAACTTGAGTCTGAGTCAGTTGACTTGAGTCTATATCACTGCATAGTGGTGGGATTAAATCCTCACATCAGTGAACAGAGAGAAGAAACGTCAACTCAAAAACCAAATCCCTCAAATCTTTCAACTGCTGGGATCAGGAATTCAATAACTGGATGGTATGACACACCAGGGGAAGCCAAATCACTCACTTGGAAAACGGCCCGGCAGCAAGAGACTAGTTGAAACTGCACTGTTGTCTCCTTCCTAAAAACTTCATCACTGCTGTGACATTAAGAGCAAATACCTGCGGCACAAATAATGTCTAGGTTTAGAAGATAAAGCCACCCCGTGCAGCTGTAAGCACCGCACAGCAAAACAAAAGATTCCCGACCACATCTTGGGACAGTGGCCAGCAGGAGTAAAGAAAAGAGGTTAACGCACTGTAACAAAATTTGCAATATTCCAGTAAAAGAAGCCTAGACTGAGTTAACGGAAAGTCCAATCATGAACTGCCCTCAAGAACTGCTGAGAGTGAACTACTGATACCTGATTTAACAGACACTCTAGACAACTGAGCCATTATCATTGATGCAGTGTTTCAATATGAATACAAGCCAGAGCCTAAAACCAATTGCTCGTCCCTACCTAGGGCCAGGTCCTGAGATCTGGGAAGCCTAATCTGGAGGGTGAGAAATGAGGAAAAGCTGTCTGTAAACCAAGTCAGCCTCCAAAAGTCCCATTGTACGTTCCTATTAACTCAAAATGTGGCCTCTATCGAAAAAAACAGCTAGCTGAACGCTTTTACGTCCTGCAAAAAACTACTTGAAGTACTTACCAAGCTCTTCAATGCCATTCGCTCTTACTAAGAGAACACACAAATGACCACTTATTCTATTCTGAGACTAGCCAGTGATGGAGAACAGGTAGTAGAAGGTACAGGACAAAACAAGCCATAGTAATAATAAAAACAGACCTTTCTGACATCACTTTATCTCGGGATGGCTGCAAGAGAGCAAGGACGAGCAAGCAAGCAAGTCTGAATTATCAGCGGAGCCTCTGGAGCAAGGACGCCAGGGTCTTCCATGGATAAGTGCCTCCTGTTGCCATGGGCTTCACACACATACAAGCTTCGTGTATCATGATGCTCTCAATACAAGAATAGAGAAGTGTTATAGATTTCTCTCCTTGCCTTCTCTAAAGGATCGTACAACTCCCTTTTCACAACAGCTCCACTAGCTACTGGTCTATTTTTGGGAGCAATTCAAAGTATAGGTGGAATACCTCTTATCTGGAAATCCAAAATCCGAAAACTCCAAAAACTTTTTGCCAACAGCCACTTGCTTCCACCTTCAAGACATTGGCTGCGGTATTCCTGCTTGTCTGCATCTGAGATCCTCAGTCGCTCTCCAGCAAACAAATGAGATGCAAAGCCAGAGAGAGGCGTGGGGCTGGAGAAAGACGCGAGGATCTGGGACATGGCAGGAATCCAAATGGCGAGCTTGGTGCAAAGTAGTGGATGTGGTGCTCCTCCTCATTCATTCACAGGATCCCCAGAGCTCTCCTGTATAGTACTGTACTTTACCTATATGCAGATACTATAGGTATTCCAAAATTCCAAAAAGTCCAAAATACAAAACACTTCTAGTCCCAAGCATTTCCAACAAGGGATACTCAACTGGTACTGGTTATGATTTATAAGGCCCTATACAGCTGGGGCCTAGGCTATCTGAAGGACCATATTCTCTTGTATGAACACGCTTCAGTTTTCAGATGTCCGGGGAAGCCCTTCTCTTGGTCCTATCACCATCTAGTGAGAACATGGGAGAGAGCCTTCTTGGTGGCTTCCCACAGGCTCAGGAATTCCCTTCCTGGAGAAGTTACACTGATGCCCTCCAAAGGGTCTTTCTGTCAACAGGCAAAGCCCTTTTTGTTTCAACTGGCCTCTGGGAAATGACCACTGGCAGGAAATAATTTTTAACGATGTTCTGTATTGTCTACATTTGTTGTTTTCTTATGAATATAAATCGCTGAGTTGGAAGAGACCACAAGGGCTATCTAGTCCAACCCCATTCTGCCATGCAGGCCTACATAATCAAAATACCCTCACCAGATGGCCGTCTGGCCTCTGTTTAAAAACCTCCAAAGAAGGAGACTCCACCACACTCCCAGGCAGCGTATTCTACTCCTGAACTGCTTTTACGGTCAGGAAGTTCATCCTAATTTTCAGGTGGAATCTCTTTTCCTGAGGTCATTGCTCCATGTCCTAGTCTCCAGAGTAGCAGAGAACAGGCTTGCTCCATCCTCCATATGACACCCCTGCAAATATTTAAATGTGGCTATCGTGTCCCCTCTTAGCCTTCTCTTCTCCATGCTAAACGGACCCAGCTCCCTAAGCCACTTCTCACAGGGCATGTTTTGAATCCCAAGATTCCACAGGGTGCAGCCAGGTCAGTTAAAGTGGCATCATAATGCTACAACTCTGCAGTGTGTGAGAGAGCTAAGCAACTACCACTTATATGACAAAACAAACCTCTTTAAACACACACAGATGCACACACTCTTAATGAGGAATGTGCACTTCGAAAGCCCCCCGTTAGGCCCCTTCAAGGATGTCATTCCACTCACTTTATGCTCTCTCTCACTGTCCCAGAGAAAGCTTGCACCCTGCAGGATCTTGATTGCAACAGCTGTTGTGTGCAGGAAAATAAAACCCACAAGAGCTGGAAAGCAAAATCTGAAGAAACCTGAAGTCAAGGACTCTGTCAGATCAGCCCGGAATTACCCTTTTGAACAAAATCACAGGGAAGAAGTAGAAAACGGTTCATGTGTAACAGCTGGTGAGAAACACACATTTGCAGCTGTTATGGCTAAAATGCCAGAAGCGCTCTTAAGTAAAAAGGGACCAGAGACTAGAAAAATGATATACAGAGAGAAAACGAAAACGAAAATACACCAACTGTGGATGCAGTGATGGATCACCATGTCGGTGGGGAGAAGGGGGGTGTCTGGGAGTTGCGGTCCAATAATGTAACTTCTCCAAGCTATCAGAAAGTAGTGAGGAACTGAGAAGGCACTGAAGTGTGTGGAGACTCACGCTGTGAGGGATGCAGTTGAAGTTGCTGCCAAAACTCTGAATTAGTCTGACGGTGGTTCTGCACAGCTGCAAAGTACATGAGCCATAGAGAATGTAATGAGGAAGTAACTTTCTCGAATAAGAAAATCATGCTAATATACAGCAGCTGTGAGGATCATACAGCCCTCCTGGTTGGAACTGCAACTCTCATCAGCCGACGGCTGTCAGGAATGTTGGAGCAACTCTATCTTTCTTGGCAAGATTTAGAGGTTTGCCACTGCCTTCCTCCGAGGCTGAGAGAGTGACTCACCCAAGGTCACCCAGTGGTTTTCCAAGGCCAGGCCTGCATCAAGGTTTTAGCACACCCTAGGCAGTCTTGTATTCAACTCCCTGCCTTGCCTCAGCTAGGGATGTTCTCATAAGCCCTAAAATCCTAAAAATTTTCACAGGCCATAGGCACTGTGCAAAAAGTGTCTAATGGATAAGGAAGCCCTGTCCGAGGCTGAGCAAGGATTCGAACCCTAGTCTCCCAGAGTCCAAACTCAGCACCACATCACATCGTCTATCAGTGGTCCTTTTTGCGCTTGGCACTATGACTCCTAGATTCATGGCTTCACTGGCTGAGAATTCTGGGACCTGAAGTCCTAAATCTACATAAGACCAGATTTGGGAACCGAACCTTGGCTCTCTATACCAGTGTGTCTTAGACTATCTTAGATGTGAGACCAGCAATTCATTGCTCTAATGTTCCATGACTCAAATCACTATACCGGCGGTTCTTAACCTGGGGTCCATGGACCCCCAAGGGGCCCACAGGGCCCTCACAGGAGATTCACGTAAGATTGCTACTCATGGAATCATAGAGTTGGAAGAGACCCCAGGGGCCATCCAGTCCAACCCCCTGCCATGCAGGAACACCCATCAAAGCATTCCCTTTGACAGATGGCCATCCAGCCTCTGCTTATAAACCTCTAAAGAAGGAGGAGACTCCACCACACTGCATGGAGGCAGCAGCAGATTCCACTGCCAGACAGCTCTGACCGTCAGGAAGTTCTTCCTGAGGTTCAAGTGGAATCTCCTTTCCTGCAGCTTGAATCCATTGCTCCTTGTCCTAGTCTCTGGAGCAGTACAGAATAAGCCCGCTCCCTCCTCAACATGACATCCCTTCCAATATTTCAACATGACTATCATGACCCCTCTTCATCTTCTCTTCTGCAGACTAAACATACGCAGCTCCCTAAGACACTGCTCATAGGGCTTCATGGCTTCCAGACCCTTCACCATTTTGGTCACCCTCTGGACATGTTCCAGCTTGCTGATATCCTTCTTGAACTGAGGTGCCCAGAACTGGACACAGGATTCCAAATGAGGCCTAACCAAAGCAGAACAGAGTGGTACCATTACCTCCCTCGATCTAGATACCATATTCCTATTGATGCAACCAAGAATCGCATTAGCTTTCTTGGCTGCCGCATCACATTGCTGACTCATGTTCAGCTTGCGATCTACCAAGACTCCTAGATCCCTTTCGCATGTACTGCTATCCAGCCACGCGTCCCCCATCCTATATTTGTGCCTTCCATTTTTCCTACTTATCCTGGAAAATGGAGGAAATCCCGGATTTAAAGGACCAAAAAGTTTCTCAGCTGATTTAGGGGGTTCTTGACAAAGAAAAGGTTAAAAACCACTGCACTACACCATGCTAGCGCTAAGATTCCTTCTGGGGAGATTTGCCACTACCCTGCTCTGAAGCTGAGAGAGTGTGGCCTGTCTGAGGACACCCAGTGGGCTTCCACGACTGAGTGGCATTCCAGTCCTTGTCCTCTGGAGGCCTAGCCAAACACCCCAACCTCTATACCACACGGATTGTCTACTTCTGGATAGATAGGTAGGATTTGGGAGGTAAAAATGCCTTGTCTTAGCACTTGTTGCTGTGTGCCTCCGAGTTGTTTTCAAATTATGGCGATCGTAAGGCAAGCCCATCACAAGGTTTTCTGGGGCTGAGAGTATGTCACACACCAAGATCCCCCAGTGGGCTTCCACGGCCAAGCAGGGAGCCGAATCCTGATCTCCAGGGTCATTTTCCAATGCTCAAACCACTATGCTATTCTGGCTCTTTTAGTACTACCACAAACCAAAAAGATTTCTTCAGAGGGGGGTTGCCACTACCTTCCTCTGAGGCTGAGAGTGTGGCCTGTCCAAAGGCACCCAGTGCATTTCCAACTGTTGAGTAGGCAGTCAAACTCTGGTCTCCAGAGTCTTAGCCCTACACCCAAACCACAATACCCTGCTCCCTCTGAACACGCAGAAGGCTGCACAATTCCCATCCCTAAACAAATAGTCTCGAACCCAAGCCCGAGGCCCATGCCCGACTGCAGAGCCCTGAATGCCACACCTTCTAGGCCTCGGTTTCCCATCTGCAAACCAAGACTGTCCACGACACCCCACACTGAAAGCAACGGGGACTGCGGAATGAACCGAAAGGCCCTGGAGATGATGCACGCCGCAAAATTAATCTTATCCTCCTTGGCAGAGACGGGAAGCAGGGGTGGGCGGGAGGAGGAGGAGGAGAACCCAGCAGGCAGCTCTCTGAGGGCTGAGCCTTTGCTGGCAAACATCCACCCACACACTGGAGGAGAGATCCGCTCTCGCCTCTGGTCCAAGAGCTGCTGTTGATGCCTCTTTGCTGCTTTTTACTTCCTTGCAACCGTGCCGACATATGCTGCCGAAAACCACTAATAAGAGCAACTCCAGCACCTGGGATGCTAAAGACCACCCCAATAAACAACAAACAGCACAAACCATCTTCCATTTGCACAGTTTACTGGGGGCTCTTTCAGGACTGGTGTCTCCAGCTGAAGATCACCCGAAACACCTCCCCAAACAAACCTGCCTCCCAGAGGCAAGTCCGAAAAGGAAAACACCGGCCAGCCAGTGGACTCTGCAGCTATCAGTTCCAGTCAAAATGCAGTTTTTCTTTTGGAAACATTTATTTACAGTTGGCCTTCACATTTGCAAGTTTGACTTTCATGGATCTGATGATTTGTGAGTTTTCTTTAACCCCTGCCCCTGCACTTCTTTTTCTGGGGGAAACCTTCTGTCTCGGCAGCTCTAATGAGGCTATGCAGCCCTTTAAAAATCCACCTCTGGTCCTCCTTCGCTGCTTGGACAGCTAAGGATGGCTCGTAGCCCAAATTCTCAGCATCACAACCCCCCTTCCCAATGCCCCAACACACCCAAGGAAGGAGAGGAACAAGCGAGAGGAAGTATATGGCCACCATGCCAATGCACCCCCTTTCCTTCTCCTGTCCCAGACACGGTTGGGACCCAAGGTGCTTGCTGTCCCCACCACACCTTAGCCCCTTCCCACAGACACACAGACACACACACATTTTGACATTTGTGATTTGCCCGCTTTCGCAAGGCTCCTGCACCCCTAACCCTGGCAAACGTGGAGGGCCGACCGTATACACATTTTTCTCCTCCTCCTCTCCTCCCTACACATCCCTTCTCTTGGCTAGCATCCCTGTACAGGTGTTGCTGAGAAATCAAAGCCCCAGCTCCAAAGAGAGGAACTACGGACATCGACACACGCTTCCTACGCTTTTTTCTGTAGTGGCCAACTGTGAGGGGGGTTTTTTTGGTGCACGGTGTGTGTGGGGTGTTATTAAGTTGATCAGGAAAAGGAAAAGGAGCCAGGGAACAATGACACTGCGGGGTTTTATTGGCTGGCATGCAGAGGATGGGAAAACAGTTGTGATCTTTTTGTTTTCTTTTAAAGAAAAGGTCAACAGAAAACAGGGCCGCTCATGGGTATTAGCCACGAGAAACCCGGATCGCAAGTAGCACATCTGCGGCCGCTAGAGGTAAACAAGAAGGCAAGAATATTAGGTGAGCTAGTTCAGTGCCTCCTCAGCTGTCTGATGTGAGGGACACACAATCATTTTTCCACTGCGCCAGGAACCAGTACCATATTTTTGCCACCAGTTACAATGGTTTCATCTTTTCAGGAAACTCACCTGGAACCAGCAATCAAAGGCTTGTGGACTGCTCTGTGGACCACAACTTTGCACATCGTGTTATTACTGATGTGTGCCTTTAAGTCACTTCTGAGATATGGCGACCCTAAGGGGAACCCATTACAGGGTTTTCTGGGGCTGAGAGTGTGTGACACACCCAGTGGTCACTCAGGGGGCTTCCATGGCCAAGTGGGAAATTGAACCCTGGTCTCATAGGTCCAACTCTCGACCAATACCACACGGGCTCTTTGTGCAGCAGAGCCTCCAACATTTCACAGATGAAAATCTGAGCATGTGTGAACAAGCAACACCAAGGTGTAGTCAAGATGGCAAAAATTATTAATGAGGAAGGACACGCTGCAGCGGTTTGCTTTTGCTTGAGCCTAGTGGGAAGGGCAAGATCCTGCCCTCTCCTCTCCCTTTGCTCAGATAGCTGAGTGCAAACTATTTCTACTCTTCGAATCCAATTTGCAGCAATTGGGAGTTAACCATAGAAAAGGGGGGAAAGTGGGAGGAGGACAGAGAAACTAGGACATTTGAAAAGCAGCTGAAAAACTGGGATGAGAAAGGATTAACTAGGACACTGTCCCTGACAAATTGGGACAGTTGGAGAGAACAGAGTGGTATACGGCTAGATGAATCCTTGATCTGCCATTCTCATACTCAGTATAAATATCTTAACTTTTAGATTCCTAAAAGCTCAAAACAAAGCCATGATTTGCTAGATCTGAGTGGGCCCTGGCAAACTCACAATGCTTGCTTTTTAACCGGATTACAAAAGTGTTTTTAAAGCATGCCCAGAGCTCTCAAGATTCTGATTTTCTTAAAAATATAAACAAACAAAAAACAGAAATGTGGCTGTCCACATCTCAAAAGCTTCCCTCTATTATATTTGCACTGTAATGCTAGGCAATCACAGGGAGCTGGGTGTTGTTATAAAATCAGCTAATTTATGTCTGCATACCTCGCTTGATTAGAGAGTTAAGCTTTGGAGATCTGGGATAGTATCTGCCGATCAAATCATCTCGGCAGAAGAGCCTTGCTTTAGATCATCTTCCTTCGGCCTCACTGCCCCGTCTATGAAATGGGAACAACATCGGCACACTAGCAGGCAACACCAGGATTCCATCAGACGTCGAAAGTGGAATAATAGCACTGTACAGTCCAGTGCGGAAATGGCTTTAGCTTTTTTACATTTAACATTTATCTTCAGCTGGGCCAAACAAATGCAACCAAATTTTCAAAGAGGGTTAGTTATCGAGTGGTGTAATGGTTTGAACATTGGACACTAGGAGAGCAGGGTTCAAATCCACCCCCCAGCCATGGAAATTCAGTAGGTAGCCTTGGGCAAGTCACACTCTCTCAGCCCCAGAGAAAGGCAGTGGCAAACCCAGTCTGAACAAATCCTGCCACCACCAACCTGTGATTTGCCTTAGCGTCAGAAACCATTTGAAGGCACACAAGAAAAAAATAACAACTGTTCCAGAGAACCCATTGCTTCTTTATTAAAGCAACTCCACTGTCTGCCAGCCGTCTCCAAAGCATGATGCAAAATGCTGGTTACTGCCTGCAGAGCCTTATACGGCTCGGGTCCAAGCTATCTGAAGAACTGTTGTTTTTGTGGTTGTTGTTGTGTGCCCTTACGTCGTTTCTGACTTACAGTACAAATTATCACAGGGTTTTCTCAGCAAGATTTGTTCAAAGGCAGCCTGCCTTTTGCCTTCCTCTGAGGCTGAGAGAGTGCGGCTTGCCCAAGATCACCCAGCGGGTTTCCATGGCTAAGCGGGGGTCTGAACTCCGGTCTCCGGAGTTCTGGGCTTTGAGGACTGACTGCTCAGACAGAAAAGGCCTTTCATATAGGTTTATATTAATTCTTCTTTCCAATGGTCATGTTTTAACTGCTTTTACCTTCATTAACCGTTTAATTCTAACTTTTGCTCTGTGTCTTTTTTTTTTTTTTTTAGCTGTATCCGTTGTAACTTATGTTAAAGTCCCAGACTAGGACAAAAGTGGGATATAAATAAATATAGAATTAGATGATGATGGTGATGATAGACAGTTGCAAATATGCCGATGGGTTGATGTATGACGCTCCATTGAAAACTTATGAAGAAATTATAAGCTTTGAGGAATACATTTATTTCTCCTTTTTTTTAAACAAATGCCTTGACTTGTTGTCGTGTGCTTTCAAGTCATTTTTGACTTACGGCAACCCTTAGCAACGCTATCACGGGGTTTTCTTGGCAAGATTTGTTCAGTGGAGCTTTGCCGTTGCTTCGCTCAGATGACTGTATCTTCCCATATCAGCCTGCCTGAGCTGTAAGCTTTGTGCCAGAAGTACTTCTCCTGATCCCACCGATCTCACAGGAACGTTTGGTGGGAACACGGTGAGGGCCTTCCTTACAGCTGCTCCCAAACTTTAGAACTTGCTTCCCAGATACCTTCCTCCTTGCAGCCCTTCCACCAGCAGGTGCTCCAGAAGGCCTTTGAAGACGGTTTCTCATGTAAAGAACTTTTTGCTAGCCACTATATTCATAGAATCATAGAATCATAGAGTTGGAAGAGACCCCAGGGGCCATCTAGTCCAACCCCCTGCTAAGCAGGAACATCCATCAAAGCATTCCCAACTGATGACCATCCAGCCTCTCCTTAAAAACCTCCAAGGAAGGAGACTCAACCACACTCCATCAAGGCAGCAGATTCCACTGCCAAACAGCTCTGACCATCAGGAAGTTCTTCCTGAGGTTCAGGTGGAATCTCCTTTCCTGCAGCTTGAATCCATTGCTCCTAGTCCTAGTCTCTGGAGCGGCAGAGAATAAGCCTGCTCCCTCCTCAACATGACATCCCCTCAAATATTTAAACATGGCTATCATGTCCCCTCTTAACCTTCTCTTCTGCAGACTAAACATACCCAGCTCCCTCAGCCGCTCCTCATAGGGTTTCATGGCTTCCAGACCCTTCACCATTTTGGTCGCCCTCCTCTGGACACGTTCCAGCTTTTCGACATCCTTCTTGAATTGAGGTGCCCAGAACTGGACACAGGATTCCAAATGAGGCCTAACCAATGCAGAATAGAGTGATACCACTACCTCCCTCGATCTAGACACCATACTCCTATTGATGCAACCAAGAATCACGTTGGCTTTCTTCGCTGCCGCGTCACACTGCTGATTCATGTTCAGCTTGTGATCTCCCAAGACTCCTAGATCCTTTTCACATGTGCTACTATCCATATTACTTGTGTTCTTTCAATGTCGTAAATGGTTTTAATTCTACAGGTAGTTTAATACAGGTAGACATCCCTATATATCCCGTGCTCCAAAATCTGAAATTTTTGAAAAGTTGAACCCCGTCTTCTTCCTGTAGGAAACATGCATGGACCCAAGCGACCCTATATAATTCCCTGTTGTTCCCTACCAGAAGAAGGCAAGAGAAAAAGAGAAGAACTGATGAAAGAGTGAACCTCGTGTCAAAGAACGGTGTATAATCTCATGAGGTACAGTTGGCTCTCCCCATTCGCTAGGGTTAGGGACACGGGACCCTCACAAAAGTGGAAAAATCGCAAATATCAAAAGGCATGTTTCTATGGGAAGGGTGTCAAGGTATGGTGGAGAGAGCAAGCACCCCCGGTTCGAACCAGGTCAGGGAAAGAAAAGTGAAAGGGGTGGGTTGGCACGGTGGTCAAATATTTCCTCTCTCTCGCCCAACTCCCTCCTTGGATGAAGGGTCACAGGGTGAGTTTTTGCGGTGCTGAGAAACTGGGCTAAGAACCAGCCTTAGCTGGCCGGGCCGCAGCTTATGGAGAAGGAGAAGAACCAGAGGTGGGTTTTTTTAAAGGCCTGTGCAGCTGGATTAGAGCCACTGCGAGGGAAAGGTTCCCCTAGAAAAGAAGCACCTGAAGTGGGAGGCCATTGTAGAAGATACAAATAACCAAACCTGTGAAAGTCAAACCCACAAACATGGAGGACAAAATGTGTATGCAAATACTCCAAAACCCAAGAATAAATAAACCTGAAATGTGAAAACACCTCTGGTCCTTCCAGCGTTTTGGATAGGGGATGCTCGACCCAAACTATTTTAATCACGAGCTGGTTTCAAGTATGTTTTTAGTGGCACAATTTTATTTCTCTTTTGCTGCAAGGCATGTTGAGTCCCAGTCTTGGATTAAGGTGGGGCACAACGAGATTGATCAGTCCGTCAATGGACTGACTGATTGTAATGACGAGAAATAGCATCATAAAGATTATCTCCACTACTCAGAAGCATCCCAATACAGCAGGGTGATGGGCCAGAAAAGGAAGAAGCTGTTCTCCAGCTGTTTAAAGACCCCAACATCAGCTCCAGTCAGCACGGCCAGGGGTAGCCCAAGAAGCAGAAGGCCACAGACCCCCCAATCATAAATGCATCCCATAAACCAGCATCCTGACGGACTTCTTGGCTAGTTAGCACCATCCTGCAATTCATCTTGATGGAGGGTAGTAAAAATAAAATTCTCTCTCTGTGTTGCCACAGTTTACAAACTTCGCTCTGGTTCTAAGGTCTCCTTCACACTAGGCAGCTGTAGCACTTCGACAGCTCTGTATGTGCCCTGGCTACATCCTGTGAAATCCTGTGATTTGTAGTTCAGTGAGTCACTAGAGCACAAAATAGTGCACAAAACTACACATCCCAGGATTCTACAAGCTGCAGCCAGGTTCGATGGAGTGCTATCTAACTGCATAGTGTGGAAGACACCCAAGAGTTTAAGCTATCGTGGTATCTCCCCGCCCCTGTAACAGATGGTCTCAAGATTAGTATTTAAACCCACAAGAGTTAATAACACCTGCCAATCTTTATTTTAGTATTTCAAACCTGCCAAATAAATTTCCGAAGGCCCCAACGTGCCCCCAAAACTGAATGGCAATGCAAAGTCATCTGGATTCAATACATGAGATAAGAAACTCACTATCTTGGAGAGATGAACACAAGCCCCTAAAAAAGGAGGAAAAATGCAGATACCTTGGTCCGAAGTTGATGTCATTTTAGCTCAGTAATATGGGGATCAAAGTACTAGAGCTGTGAAGGACAACTTTTATGATTGGGAATTTGGGGAGCATCCATGCTCAGTGACATTGCTGCTGCTGAACTAAATCAACAGGACTCGCAAGGTCTGACCGCACATTATTTTCAGGGGGTTTCACAGCCGGGGAAGGAATAGAGGCCGCCCTCCCAGCCTTGTCAAGCAGCGCTTGGAATCCCTCTCCACCCCGGAACTTTAGCCCGATCAAAGAAATGGGAAATCCATCAGTCATGATAGAAACCCATTAATCCATCAAGCGGGATCAATGGGACCACACACGCACACCCCCCGAATAAACACAGAGACACACACCCCTTCATGACATACACCTCGAGGAAAAAGATGAATTCCGCTGGAAAGACAGGTAAGCCTGCTGGCTTGAAAGCTTCGGGGAGCGGCTAGATAGTGAATGCCATTTCTTCCATCTCACACATTCTTTTGGCAACCCGATCAGGCAACTTTTACACAGCTGCAAAGCCACACGGGCGAATGGGATCGGGGTGCCGATACACTGCCAAAAAAATCCTGGCACACTTTATAGTCAGCGAACAACTGCTTCATCCTGGAATAGAGGGCGGCATTTCACATGCCATTCTGTACAATGCCATCAGTAGGCAAAAACTGTCAGGCAGCTTGAGTGGACTTGCATTTAAAAAGAAAAAAAGATCAACAATTTGCGCACAATACACTCTGCAGAGCCCTTGGGCTCTTTCCTTTCCAAAGCCAAAGAGTGCTGAGTTTGGTAATTGCTTAATGACCCAAATAAAATTATCTGTTGAATTCTCTCCTTCCCTCATCCTCAAATATTTCACATAAATACAGGCACCCACTCCAGGGCAATTTAATAATGCTCACCTATTAAAACAAAAGGCCCGTAGATTAAAAACAAGAACATATCACTTTCCTTTTCTAGATTCAATATTCCAAAAGCTGCCAGCTGACAAGTTCTTGACACCCTTCTGCTGAAAACCATCAGCCAGCAAATTGCCCAAATTCAAGACAGGATTTGTGCTTACTAATACACAAACATAGAGAGATATGGATGTATAACTTACCTAGGCTGCAACTTTGAAAGGAGATGCAATGAAACCAAACACCCGATGCCTCTCCCCTTTGCTGGTTTGCTTCCCGAAGCCGCTACGGGGAGGAAACCTTCTCCCTGGGTGCCAGGCTGCACTCAGGTGGCCACGAGTGGCAGGAGCTCGTGGTCCCGGCAATGGCTTCAATATTAATATCAATCAAGCCAGGGCATCTCTCTCCCCTCCCTCACTTCCAATTGGTGAGGAGCAAAGGGGTGGGGAGAGAGCACGACCCATCAGACTGCAGAAAAGCAGCCTTCCCTTCCAGTTTCAGAGAGAGACGGCCATGCCCAGAGGTCCAGCGGAAAAGCTGGGAGCTGAAAGGTGCCCAGGATTTGCAGAGCGAATCCACATTCCAAGGCACGGCTGATCTAACTCAGTCCAAAAACCTGGAATCTCTCTCTCTCTCTCTTTCCTCCCTCCTGCTCCATACTGCCTCTGAGCTTCACTGCACCTCCATGTATTTCTTTCCCTGCCTCTGCTGGTGGATAGGAAGGGGAGGAAGATAATGGAACAATTAAAGTGGATTTTTTCCCCTCTTGCCAGATACCTTTAACAGAGAAAGCCGGGTGGAATAGAAAAACAGCTGAACAGGAGAGATCGCACCTCTCCAAGGAGAGGAGAGAAAAGATGGATTTCTTTTACTCTTAAGAAGATGGAAGAACAAGATAAAGACGGATGAAGCTTTCCAGCCTTTGAGCAACTAGTATCCCTCAGGAAGAACACTCTATGCACCATTTAGAAACAATTCCATCCCGGTCAACGATCGGCAGGTCAAGAATGGGGCACGCTAAGGCATCCCTGCCCACCAAGTTATACAGTCAGCCCTCCACATTTGCGGGTTCCATTTTTGCGGATCTGATCATTCACAGATTATTCGCTGTCACCTCTGCTGCTCCCCTGTGCCGTTTTTAATACGGACTGCAAGCCTCGTGAGATTGAGAAACTGCAAACAAGGCTTGCAAGTCCCTCTTAAAAAAGGTGTGGGGCAGCCATGGAGGTGGCCGTAAGTCCCACCAGCCACCCCCTTCCGTCTTGTGAAGGAACCCTGGTGCCTCAAAGGAATCCACGGTGGGTAGAATACGGTGATCATACTTTTGTGTGTACGTTAAACATGGTTTGGGAGAGCCTATTCAGGGTTTTTCCACTTTCATGGGGGTCCTGTGCCCCTAACCCTAGCGAATGTGCAGGGATGGCTGTAGATAGCCACTGGTAATGTACAGAGTGTGCACATGGAACCAGCTCTCACAGAGCTGTGGAAAGCTCCTGGGGTCGTAAAGCAACGAGAACCTCGCCAGGCACACGCGAGGTGGAGAACCTAAGAGCTGCTCACCTCTCCTTGAGCTTACAGTGAGAAAAGTGCTGGGAGCCTAATGGAGAGCCCGAAGTTGCACACAAATGCACAGGTGTGTGCGCGTGCGCACACCGCATCACCTGCATGCTCTTCGCCCCTATTTTGAGACCTGCAACTAGTCAGAAGAGGCGGGAAGGCACTTCATACATGCTCAGGGGACTCTCTATTGGAGAACCAACCTCCAGGGACTAACATCTGGTTCCTCAAAAGAAAGAAGAGGAAGAGGAGCTGATGATGACGATGGTGATGATAATATTTATTTCTTATCTGCCTCTCCCTACAGATCGAGCTGGGGAACAGCCACGTATTAGACAACCAGACAAAAAAACAATTAAAAGAGCATATAGAATCAACACGTCAGGAAACACCCAGACTGACTGAAAAGTCCCAAATTTTGTTCCTATTTCTTTCTGATTTCTTGTGTTCGTGTGCCTTCCGGTTGCCTGCCGACTTACGGGGATGCCATGAACTTCATAGGGTTTTCTTAGGTAACCATCAGAGATGGTTTTGCCATTTCCTCTCTCTGAAATAGAGCCTACAGCGCCTGATGTTTTTTGGCAGTTTCCCATCCAAGTACTAACCAGGATGGACCCTGCTTAGCTTCCAAGATCAGATGCGATCTGGTATTTACGCCCTCTTCTGATGTTATATGGGGTCAAAATAAACCAACCCGGGGAGCTAGCATGAGAAGTCTCTGACTGTACTGGGAGGCGACAGAAAATATTCTGGGCCAAGCAAAACATGTCTGGATCTCCAAAATAAAATTGGAAAGAAGAGGAACAAAACTGGAACTTTCTGGTCTTTATAATCAGCCAGGATCCGTCCACATTTTAAAAAATCAATACGTACTTTAAAATATATGGTACGTAAGAGAGTATTCTGAAGGAGTCAGCTACCATTTAATGGTCATAAAGAGAAAAGCATTTTTAAAAAAAAGCAGTGATGCTGTCGATGGGAGAGCCAGCGCAAGGTCGTAGTCTGAGCGTTAGGCTATGACTCTGGAGAATTCCTGCTCAGCCATGGAAAACCACTGGGTGACCTGAGGCAAGTCACACTCTCTCAGCCTCAGAGGAAAACAATGGTGACCCATTTCTGAACAAATCTTGCCAAGAAAACCGTACGACCTTAGAGTTTTCCACAAGTTGGAAACAGCTTAAAGGCATGCAACAACCTACAACAACAAAATGCTCTCACATACCAGACTAAGTAGGTCATGTATCTGCCCATGTAACTTGCATAGCTGTATTATAAATGCTAACCGGAGAGGAATTCTCATCTATTTCCCCCTCCCTGACAGGTCACTCCTCTCTAAACTATCAGAGGATTTCTCTGTTTACTCAAGCCGTGCGCTCGTTCTGAAGGCAGATGTCAGCTGTTTAATATCTTGTCACCATGAAAAATAAAGCGGTAATGTTTTAATAACATTAATTTAATAATTAATACTGTTCCAAACATTCCTCCTTGTATATTCTCTTTTCCCAAGTTACGTTCTTAAGAAAAGATAGATTAATAAATCATCTCTAATCCTGGTTGGTTGCTTTATTGGTTCTCGTCTTGCTTTTTTCGTTCTGTTTTCCTTTTTTTCCAAATGAGATGAGTAACCGCATAAACACACACATGCATAATTCTGAAACTAGAACTACTGGTTCCAAACTTCCGCTACCGCATTCTGTAATATCCTCTTCAATAACCCAGAAAAATATTTAGAAACAAACACATCTGAACATTAAGTGCTTATTTCTGCCTCCACCTTAGGCAAAAAAAAAGTAAGGGCTCTCCAATTCTCAGTTCAGCACTGGTACATGTAGGCTGTGAGTGGCCAACGGCTAGGACTTAGTGGCCACAGTGGCCCCCTCCAGGATCTCAGAAGGCCACGCTCACCTGCCACTATACCCACCTTTCACAAATTTTTAATTAAAATTAATTTTTAAAAAGTTTTGGAAATCCCTCCCCCTACTCTCGAGTGGTTTACTGGAAAAAGGCCTCTCTTGGACCTGGAAAAGCCTGGACACAGCAAAATTCCCACATTCACTGTGACCTGTAAAGCCCCCACAATTTGGGTCCTGTCTAATAAATCAGTGCCATTTCTGCACTAGACTGTTATACTGCTATTATTCCACTTTCAACCTCCTATGGGATGCTGGGGTTTGCAGTTTAGGGAGGGGTCACCTGGCCCCTCCCTTAACTGCAAACCCCAGGATTCCATAGGACGTTGAAAGTGGAATAATCGCGCTATAAGAGTGTAGTGCAGAAATGGCCACTGTCTCTTTCTTGCCAACAGGCTAAGATCTTTTAGTCAAACAGGTTTTTGGTTGTTAGCTGGCTGTTGCATGGAGAATGCCGTACTTTTACTTTGATCATTATATTTTTAATTTTTTAAACTGTTTAAAATAGTGTTTAACAGGATTGTTTTTAGGGTTGTTTTTTTTTAAAAAAAAATACTTTTACAGTGTTGTTGTTTTTTGTCCTTATGTTGTTTCAGACTTACAGAGACCCCAAGCAGAACCTAGGGTCTTCTGGGGCTGAGAGAGCGTGACATGACCAAAGTCACCCCGTGGGTTTCCACGGCCAGGCACAGAATGGAATTCTAGTCTCCAGGATCGCAGTCCAAAGCTCAAACCACTGCACCATGCTGGCTCACCTACCCAAAATGAAACCACCCTCCCCTCAAAAAACCAGGAAATGAGCTGAAAACAAGGGGTGGATGTCTTTAGTTTTATTTTGTTTTTTAAGGAAGTGACCAGAATGTTTGTTTTACCTTTCCTTTCCTGTCAATGCGGCCTGCCCTGGGGGAAAAGGGGAAGACATTTGGCCCCGGCTGATCCCTGCTCTATGTCTGTCTCCTCCTTCTGTTTCTGCAGCCTTCCATCTTGCTGGTTTGTGGTTTGATTATGAGAAGGGCTATGTAGTAATCTGGACCTCTGCCACCAGGCAGATGGGTTTGGGAGTTCTTGTTAGCATCACGGCCAAACATTAACAGCTTGTCCAAATAGCGTGAAAGCGTTAACTGGTATTAATGACCTTCTTGGATCCTTTTGAGACTTTCTTTGCAGTCTGAGGCTAGGAAAAGAAACGAAGGCTAAGAATCAACCAGAGAAGCGAATTTTGCTCTGTCGCTGACCTGCTTGCTCAGTTCTCACAGCTAACGGAGGAGAGAGAAGCACCATGCTCGAGCAAAAAGGACCCTTGGAGAGGCCAGGAAATACAACTGATTTTGGCACAAGGCAAGCTGCAACTGGCAGGGTAGATGCCCCTAATGTAAAAGATCCCAGGTTCAACTCTGGACATCTCTCTGTCAGACCAGGAAAAATCTTGCACGAAATCTCAGAAAGCAACTGCTAGTTGTTGTCAGTAACAGAATCATAGAATCCAACGCTGGAAGAGGCACCAAGGGCCATCCAGCCCAACCCCATTCTGCCATGCAGGAATGTATCATCCAAGCATTCCCAACAGATGGCCATTCAACCTCTCCTTAGAAACCTCCAAAGAAGGAGACTCCATCACATTCCCATGCAGTAGCATATTACTGTCAAACTGGTTTTACCATCAGGAAGTTCTTCCTAATGGTCAGATGGAATCTCTTTTCCTGAAGTTTGAAGCCATTGGAGCAGCAGAAAACAGGCTTGCTCCATCCCCCATATGACATCCCTTCAAACATTTAAACACAGCTATCATGTCAACCTTCTCTTCTCCAAGTTAAACATACCCAGCTCCCTAAGTCACTCCTCCCAGGGCAAGGTTTCGAGGCCATTTTGGTTACCCTTCTCTGGACACATCCCAGCTTGTCTAATTCCAACCCACTAATTAAACAGTGGGCTTGATGAACCAGTGGCCTGACTCAGTATACGCCAGCTTCAGTAACAGCTGGTGACTCCCATTTCAGTGGGGTGGTGAATCCATTCCAGATTTTGCACTAAAACAAGCTGTCCAAGATACCAAACTCATTCCAGGAATATAGTTCAGCACCATGGATAACTTCAACGTCTGAACAAAAACCAGAGGTGGATTCATCACCCCACTGACATGGAGGCCCCAGCCACCACTGGTCAGCTTCCTTTACCCTTCTGTTTCCACCATTCTGTTACCGTTTACTTCCAGGCATTATGAGCTGCATAGTAAGGTGGGGTATACATTTTTAAAAAATATGAATTGAAAAGCTCATTACAGCCAACAGCCCTATGAGAAACCACAAAAGGAAAAACAGCTTCACATTCTGGCCTTAAAGAGGTTGTAAACGGAGAGAGCAAAAAAGCAACCTTTTGTAGCCAACTGCTCGAGAAGACTGATCATTCTAATAAAATCGCAGGCATGACAAACACACCCCACTCACATGTCCCTTCTTCCAAAGAGGAATTCAGCTATAGCATTAAGCTCAATAGCCTGACACCATTACCTCTTGTTGCACCTAAGAAAGTGGGATGTGCCATTGTCCAGTACCGTAACTAATGTAAGACAGGATGCCCTGATGAGTTTTCCAGTCTGGAAAACACAAAACAACTGGGAGCAATCTTTTAGCCAGGTGCAAATAGTGACACTTCAGGAAAGTGCCATTGCTTTCCTTTTGCCAACTCAGTGGTGTCCGCTCAGCACTAATAACAACAATAATGGTATTATCCTGCCGTCCTCCCAGTTTGAGACTTAGAGCAACTCACAACAGTTAAAACAGACAATGTAATTAAACTATTACTATTAAAAGAAAAGAAGAAATAGACAGTATAGCACATTACAGAAGGTCCATTCCCTTTGAGCAATCTGTCTTCCAAAGGACTGCCAACAAACAAACAAACAAAACGTCTTTATTTCCACGTGGAAAAGCAGTAAGGAAAGAGTCAGTCTAATCTCTTTTGGATGGGAGTTCCAGAACCTGGGAGCCGCCACCAAGAAGGCCCTCTTCTGTGTTCCCACCAGAGGTACCTCTGAGGATGGTGGGACAGAGAGAAGGGCCTCCTTCAGATAACTCTGATCTGAGCGGCATCACCACTTCGCGGCCACAAGCCTAAAGGACATCTAAGACATCCCTGGTGGCCAGGCTCAACGATTTCCACACTAGTGGGATCGTGCATCGCAGAATCATAGGGTTGGAAGGACTTGCAAAGATCACCTACTTAGAGCCCCTGTAAAGTTCAGGTGTCCACCGTTGAAACATCTTGAAAAGGCGGCCACACAACTTGTGAAACTTTCAGCGATGGAGAGCCTTCTACTTTTCAGGGAATTCCACCTTACTGATGAACAGCTCTTCCTACGAGCAAGTTCTGCCTCACATTTACTTGGAATTTCCTTTCTTATCATTTAAGGGCATTGGCTTGAGCCCATCTCTTCTCTAGCAAACACAAATCCATGGCGATTTCTGCACTAGACTGTTATAGTGCTGTCATTCCACTTTCAACATCCTATGGAATCCTGGGGTTTGCCTTTCAGGCCCCTCCCTAAACTGCAAACCCCAGGATTCCATCGGATGTTGAAAGTGGAATAATAGCACTATAACAGGCTAGTGCGGAAATGGCCCAACTCTCTCAACCATTCCTTATAGAATCTGACTTCCAGACCATTATTTTTCTCTAGGTCTTAGTATGAACTTGGAGAGCTCTCTTATGAACTGGAAGGAAACCCAAAGAAGAGTCGCCGTACCCCTGAGAGGGAAGCCACCAATAGCTTCACTATCGAGATTTACGTCACAGCTCCTTTTGTTACCCTGTGTAACGTAAATAAAAAAGATGCTACAAGAAGCAAGCAAGCTGTGAAGGCGAGCAATGCCACTGTGTGAGAATACAAGAAAGAATGAGCTTGGCTCACTGCGCAACAGAGATGCAAATTGGATGTATCTGTCGCCCACGTTCTATAACGAGAATGTTTTTGTGAGAACAGACAGCTATGCAAAAGCCTAGGGACCTTGAACATTGAAGGAGGTTTTTTAAAAGGCATGGTCGGCTAGAAGATGCTGGCCCAATGACTTTGGATGACTGGTGGCTGCAAGGTATAGAAAACATGCTGGCCAAGGCCAAACTCTCAAGTTGCAAAACAGCCAAGTGAGGTGTTTTGGATAGAGATGTGATGTGAAAGCTCAGGCCAAGCATGGAAAAATTCAGAAAAATCTGAGTGCTTTCAATTTTGTGTTATCACGTGTGTGTGTACGTGCCCTCAAATCACCTGTCAATTTATAGTGACCCCATACATTTCATAGGGTTTTCTTAGGCAAGGAATTGTCCCAGTTTCTTTCTCTGGAATACAGTACCTCTTATTTCTTGGCAGTTTCCCATCCAAGCACTAATTAGCTGTATAAAAACAGCACAGCAAAACAGACACCCCTGCCAAAGGTATGCATCTTAATTTGGCCAACGGTACCCTCTTCAACTCCCTTCAACCGTTGTTGTTTTTGTGGACCTTCAAATCATTTTCTAACTTACGGGAATCCTAAAGCGAACCTACTTTGTTGGCAAGATCTGTTCAGAGGGGACTTGCCTTTGCCTTCCTCTGTGGCTGAGAGAGTGTGACTCGCCCAAGGTCATCTGGTGGGCTTACACGGCTGACCACAGATTCAAACCCTGGTCTCCACAGTCACAGTCCAACACTCAAATCACTACATCACACTGAATCTCAGCGTTCAAGCTAAATTACTAAAGTACACCTGTATCTGCAGACTTTCATAGTCTGACTGGCAAAGTCTAACGTAAGTTGGATGTCGAGCAGCAATTTGGCTGGATTTTTAAATGAGAGCGAGGAGGGAACATCTCTTTGTTATTACTATGGATGTGTTTATATGTTGTAAAGTGCTCTTAAGCCTCTAACATATCCAGTGTTGGATATGTTTTGAGGAACCTAGCCAAGAAGGGATCTGTGATTTTTTTTCCAGCCCCCTGCATCGTTCAAATAATTTACGACGCAGTTGAAGCCAAGATGATAACTTTGTGCCCCCTTCCTATGAATGCATTCTGGAGGATCCACATCAAAACAGAAAAAGAACTGGATAAAAGCTCTGATGAATAAATGTATTTTGGAAATTGACCTGAGGATGCTGGCAAATGCTGACTCCTTCTTCCTTCCACAGAAAGCTATCTTGCAATCCTCTAACTTCCAAGAGGAACAGAAGCCAAACCTGTCTGATGCTCAGCTGCACTTCACTCTTGTGGTTTGGAAGTGCCAATCGATCAGACTGATTTCAATATTCGAGATGCAACAGTACCAGCATCGCACCACTCTCTTCCAGGAAAATCCTAGATGCTGCTTTTTCTGTGTTTGAGATTCCCAGAATAGATAGACATAAAATGTGCCCGTTTGGCAACAGACGAGAGAAGGATTTCAAACTATCAAGGCGCTCCTGCAACTGACCTAAACTGCTGTTAAAGGAGTCCATCTTGAACAAAGAAATGTGAATGGAAGACTGCAGTGTGAAAGTGCTGAATTACAGTACACACACACACACATTCCTGCAACTCAGGATAACTACAGGAAAAGACATTCCATCTAAACACTAGGAAGAACTTCCAGACTGTAGCAGCAGTTCAACAGCTGAATACGGTCCCTCAGTGGAGCGTGGTGGTGGTTTTTAAACCTTCTTTGGAGGTTTTTAAAAAGAGGTTGGATGGCCATCTGTCAGGAATGCTTTGATGGTGTACTCCTGGACGGCAGAATGGAGCTGGACTGGATGGCCCTGGGGTCTCTTCCAACTCCATGATTAAGTCTCTCATTTACAAGGTCACCATCAGTCCATGTCCTAGTCTCTGGAGCAGGAGAAAACAGGCTTGTTCCATCCTCCATATGACATCCCTTCAAATATTTAAACTATCATGTCCCCTCTTAACCTTCTCTTCTCCAGGATAAACATCCCCAGCTCCCTAAGCTGTTCCTCACAGGTTTCCAGGCCTTCTACTGTTCTGGTTGCCCTCTTCTGAATACATCCCACTCTCTAATCTGTTAAGATAATCTTGACTTCTGATCCTGTCCTCTGAGGTGTTAGCTACCCTTCCTGATTTCAAGTCACCCTATCATCAACAGCCTTGCTCAGGTATTGCAGCCTGAGGGACACAGCTATGCTAAGAATTTCATAGGAAAAGACACTCAAAGAGGTGTAAAGTCGAAGGCTTTCATGGCCGGAATCCATAGGTTGTTGTGGGTTTTCTGGGCTTTGAGGCCATGTTCTATCAGAATTCCCTCCTGATGTTTTGCCTGCATCTGTGGCTGGCATCTTCAGAGGATCTCTGAAGATGCCAGCTGCACATGCAGGCGAAACGTCAGCAGCAAATACTAATAGACCACAGCCCCAAAGCCCAGAAAACTTACAACAACCACTCAAAGGGGGTTTATCTTACATCCTTCTGCAGAGAACCAACATTAGCTATGGTGCCACTGCTATTTTCTCCAAGAGATCCTCCACCAGTATCACATACGCACACACCACTCCTGCTGCTGCTCAGCAGCTGTTTGGCACATTTAGTCTGGCTCCTCAGCAAAAGCTTGCCTGATGTGGGAGACCCTAACAACAGGACTGCTACCATCAGCATATCCAATTGCCTCACAATCCCACCAACACAGAAAGGCAGTACCATGATGAGTACATAGATATGGAAGGGCTTGCCGACACACACGCACACCACAGTAAAGCTCCCCCCACCAAAAAAATAAAATTAAATCAGCAATTAAAAATTAAAATCATGATCTAATGCTGTGCGTATTCCTATGCTTTATACGTTCATGCACAGTTTCATGTACCTTTCCTGTCCAGAAAGCTAGCCACAGTCCAAAGTTCACCCACAGAGTCTATCATAGCAGCCACAGACAAGCCTTACAAAAGCTTACCAGTCAGTTACTGTTTTTTTGTTTTAGCAGTCCAGGGCAGTAATAAATTCAGACGTGTCATCCAGCAGCGTAGTCAGCACACAAAGCGAGGGTCAAGGTTTCCCAGGAACACGAGTCAAGGATCAAAAGAACATGTTGCTTCCACTCAAAACGCCAGTTGTCTGCAACGGGCTTCTCCTTACCTGCCGCTGGTATTTCTCGGCCAGCAGCCTCCCCCAACTGTTTGATTAATCAATGTGTTTTCTCTATGTAAGTGCTGAGCCTCATGAGCTCTCTCTTCCTCGTCTATGCTGGGCTGCAATAAATATCATCTGGTCCATGTCTCTGCGTTGTGGCTGTTGGGGAGGATCCTGCCTGTGTTTGCACCGGAGTCCTGGGGCTAGGGCATGAGAGCATCCAAATTCAAGCTCTCAGCCAAAGCCTGGTGAGAGCATTAGTTGGGACAATTTGGAGCACAAGGGTGTGATCACCATTTTAAGAGAAGCTTTGTTTTTCTTTCTTCTACAGCACTTAGGACAACCCTGATGCTCGGAAATACTCGTTAGACATCAGGGAGGAAGTGAGACTTGTGGGAAAAGCCCAGGAGGGGTTAACAGATTGCATCTGGGGCTCAACAGGAGAAGGCAATTGATGCACTCTGGCATATCCTGCATGAAACATCGGATGGAATCCTGTTGGTGGCTCATAAAGGCGTAACTTTCCATTATATGTGAGTACGTGCTTTTAACGTTTTTGGCCAAGGAGGTATTCAGTACCGCCTTGCACAGGGAACCTTTTCCAAGCTAGAGCACGCCCCGTAGGGGCATTCAGTAGTGGAGGAGAGCAGAGAGCATCTAGACAGGATCTCATTCCACAGGTGGGAGCAGAAGGAGGACCTCTTCCTTACACATCTCCAACAACATGTGAGTACACTGGAAACCAGTAAGGGTGATGCCTTCTCTTTGCTTCTGGGTATGGAAACACAGCCAGAGGCTGTCCAAGTTTACCCTACACTCTCCTAGCCATTCACTGTCCATGGAGGCAAGCACAGAGGCATTTGGCTATACTGTGGGAGGACATGAAGGAAGCACTCAAGGATACTGGTGGACCGTGACACTGTGCTAAGCTGATGTAGGATTCCAGGCAGAAACATTAGGAAGAGCTTCTTGATGCTCAGTCCTGCTTCACAGTGGAATGGAGTCCCTTAAGAAATGGTGGAGTCTTGTTGGATATTTTTAACAAGAGGTTGGATGGCCATCTGCCAAGGATGCTTTAGCGGCAGGTTCCTACACTGGAAGGGAGTTGCGCCAGACAACCTTATGGTCTTTATGACTTCCACGATTCCATGACAGTGACAACATCAGCCTACAGCCCTAGTGCCCCAAGCAAGTCCCCATCCTGTCCACCCTGGGAAGCTAAGCAGGGCCAGGGCTGGGTCAGCTGCTGGATGACAGACAACTCAGCAAACTTAGTGCTACAAGTCTGATTTAAAAAAAAAAGTCAGTATTGAAAGCACACGGTCAGCCCAAAGCACTCCAGGTGCCTGGTTCCACCACAGAATTAAACCTGACTCAATCCTCTACTCTCTATTCTCAAAGCAGATCTAAGGCCATTTCCGCACTAGACTGTTATAGTGCTATTATTCCACTTTCAACCTCCTATGGAATCCGGGGGTTTGCAGTTTAGGGAAGGACATTTTAGAATTCTCAGCTAGAGAGCTCTTTGGCCTCAGGAAACTACAAACCCCAGAATAATTCCACAGGATGTTAAAAGTGGAATAATAGCACTATAAACAGTGTAGTGCAGAAATGGCCCTACTTTTGCATCTAAATTCAGTTTGCAGCAATTAATATAAGTGGAGGACAAAGGAGGAAAGTGGGAAGAGAAGAGAGAGGCTGGGACATTTTAAGAGCAGCTGAAAAAGTGGGAGGACCTCAACCGGACTGTCCCTGTTTGGAGCAACTAGAAGATATCTTGATGTTGCAGTTCTGCCATGGCAGAGTGAAAAATAAAATAAAATAAAAAAAATGAAGTAACTTTCTTGGGTGGGAGACTGCCAATGAATACCAGGTGCTGTAGGCTATATTGCAGAAGAAGGAACTGGCAAAAGCACCTCTGGGCTTTCCTTCGCATGAGATTTCAAACTGACATGAGAGTTGAAGGCACATCCAAACACACACACAATACTTCCTTATTTTACAGAAACATACGTCTCTCAAAGCATGTAGCAAAAAGCCTCCTGGCTCACCTTACGCGACTTCTTTTCTCTTGCAGCAAACAAAAAGGAGACGAGCTCCACGTGCTATAGACGATCCTCTCTCTACTCCCTTAAAAAGCCCAAATGTATTTTGGCCTATATTGAAAAAGATCTTTTCTTCCTGGTATAAATATTTTTATTAAAAAGAACCAAGCAATCCAAACATACATCCAGACGTTCTCTTTGTTTCCATTTTATACAAATCGTGTAATAAAATACACTTTCAAAGAAACACACCATCCCTCTTCCCTCCCTCTTGCTGGCCCACCCACCCCAACCTATTTCTATCTTCCATCACAGTCCTCCTTTTCATATTGGAATAACTATATCAAAGATATAATTGACCTTATCTATTAAGGATCTTGCATAAATATCACCAATTTTCAATTGTTAAGTATATAACCTACCAGATTTTGTAAAATTTTGATACTTCATGTATCCTCACAAATTATTTTTGTTAACTTTTTTTCTCCTTTAATTTTAATATAGTCTAGAATCAGTTTCCACTCTCTTTCAAATTTTTGGATAGATATCTCTTTCAACAGCGTTGTTAATTTCTCCATGTCCATCGTATCTAATATTTTTAAAAGCCAGTCATCAATCAAAGGTTTTTCTTTGGCTTTCCATTTTTGTACGTAATTGAGTCTCGCTGGTATAACTAAAGACATTATTAATTTTGAATTTTTTTTTAACATAGCATGGTCATCTATCATGTTCAACTACAATTCCAGCTTCATTTCAAAGTTCATTGCCAAGATTTCTGAAATTAGCATGTGTATTTGTGTCCAATATCTTTAGCCAGGGGGCAAAACCACCACACAGGAAAGACAGTACCTTTACTTTCTTTACACTTTCAGCAAGCCTTGTCTTTTGTTTCATATATCTGAGATAATTTAGCAGGGGTCATGTACCAACAGTACAACATTTTGTAGTAATTTTCTTCCAATCCAATGTTACGAGAGAATTTTATATCTTTCACTCATGATTTCTGCCAAGTGTCGAAATCAATTGTGTGACCTATGTTTTGGACTCATTTTACAGTCGAATCTTTTATGATATAATTCAATGTCTTTTGCCATCTCTCATTTTAGGATGGTCTGGTCTAGTTTGGATATTGTTTTTGGTTGGTCTTCCACAAGAAGTTCATCCAGTTCGTTGTATTCTTTTGTAAAAGGTCTTTTTCAGAGGCATTCAACAGAAATTTCTGGAGTTGCAGACACACTCTCCAAAAGGCTGCACCATTAAGTATTACATGTCAAGTGTTCTGTGCTTTTTCGGTACTCTCTCCTTCTTTCTTGCGACAGGTGTGGTCCAAGCGGCATTTCGGAAGATTATTCCCATTTCACAGACAGAGACAACCAAAGTCCTGAAAGGGACTTGGCTCAGCAGTACTATACATGAGAAAGATCCTGGGATTATCCTGGATCATAAATCAAATGTAAGCCATCAGTGTGATGCTGCAGCAAGGAAGGCAAATGCTTTCTTATTCTGCATGAATGGAAGCATAGTTTCCAAGTTGAGGGAAGTATGACCGCATGACCAAATGACTCTATTCTCACCTGCCTGAACTATATCAGAGCCATGCCTTCTCGATGCCTCTAGTTAAAGGGTGAATGAGTTCTTGTGGAAGGGTGGGATTATTTAAGGCAACAGAAAGAGAACAGGGCTGTTGTTCATTCCCTTCTGCACCTGAGTCTTCTATAGGGAAAAAACCCCTCCAACAGGTGTCCCTTGCATCAGAAAGCAGAATTTTGCAGAATATTGCAACTATTCGCCCAACTTGCTCAAACTTATTGGGTTGACTTCATTACTCAAAGATGTCAAATATCTCCAGACCTATATTTTGCGATTTTATTGTGGGTGGGTGGGAGAAAAAAAAAGGGGGGAGAGAGAAAAAAGCAGCTGAACAAGCATAGATCTGCCCTTACGCCATAGAATATTTCAGGTGGTATGTTGCAAAGCCTCCTCCGTCCTTGCCTCGGGCATATGGATCTTAGGAACAGCCTCACACATTGCTCTGGCAAGTGACAAGAACAAGACATCTTGCTATAGGCACCAAAAAAAAAAAAAAGCAAGGATTTTTAATTGCAAATGTTACAGAACCAGAAAAATCACATCCATGCAAGAGAACATTTTTATCGACATGCTATGGAGCCTTCCCATGTTGTTCGCCAGCTAATTAGGGGGAAAAACTCATTCCCCTCAATTAAACACTTCACAAAGATCACAGATTGACCAGGTTACTTGAACTGTGCGCGCAATTTATTTTCCCCCCTTAATCTATTACCTTTGTTTTCATAACGACATCTTGAAAACGTGTATCGCTTTGGAACGAAATAAGTTCTGCTCTAATTCACATTTGATCTGCCTGCCCTAGAAACTAAGGGCAATTTTTTTTAACAGATTAATTGCTACCAATTCCCACATAAAACTGCAAAAACAACACTAGAACACCAAGGGAAATGTCACTTTAATATACACAATCACATACCTCTTATCATTTTCTCTGAACTTGCACAAGTTGTCTATCTGCTACTTACGGTAAGGTGCCCAGAACTCAATGTAGTACTCCCCATGAGGCCTGACCAGCACATAATATAAGGGGGTTATTACTTCCCTCAACTGGGAAACTATGCTTCCATTCATGCAGGCTAAGAGAGCATTTGCTTTCCTTGCTGCAGCATCACACTGATGGCTTATGTTTGATTTATGATCCAGGATAATCCCAAGATCCTTCTCATGTATAGAACTGCTGAGCCAAGTCCCTTTCAGGACTTTGGTTGTCTCTGTCTGTGAAATGGGAATAATCTTCCGAAATGCCGCTTGGACCACACCTGTCGCAAGAAAGAAGGAGAGAGTACCGAAAAAGCACAGAACACCTGACATATAATACTTAATGGTGCAGCCTTTTGGAGAGTGTGTCTGCAACTCCAGAAATTTCTGCTGAATGCCTCTGAAAAAGACCTTTTACAAAAGAATACAACGAACTGGATGAACTTCTTGTGGAAGACCAAGCAAAAACAATATCCAATCTATACCTACATCCTTCTCATGTATAGTACTGCTGAGCCAAGTTGACTCCATCCTATACCTGTGCATTCGGTTTTTGTGTAGCCTAAATGCAGAATTTTGCCTTTGTCTCTGTTCAATGTCATTTTATTGATTTCAGTCCAGTTTTCTAGTTTATCAAGGCCTTTCTGAATTCTGTTCCTGTCTTCCAATGTACTGGCTACCCCTTCCAGTGTTGTATCATCTGGAAATTTGATAAGGATTCCCTCTACTTCCTCATCTAAATCATTGACAAAAACATTGGAGAGTGTCGGCCCCAAGACAGAACTCTGTGGCACTCCACCTGAGACCTCCTTCCAATCTGAAGCACATCCACTGATGACAACTCTTTGAGCAATTTTCTAACAAATTTATGGCTCCATCTGACAGTGCCTCTATCTAATTCCACATTTAGTCAATTTGCAAATCAAGATATTATGGGGAACCAAATTTTCAAATGCCTCACAGAAATCCGAATAAATGACAGCCACATACAAGTGATCTGATCAAAACAAAATGAAATTAGTTTTACAGGATCTGTTCTTGCCAAACCTACGACGGCACCTACTAACACCAAAATACTTGCAAACAGACTCCTATACAATCCATTCTAATATTTTTCCTGGTATGGAGGTCAGCCTGACTAGTCTGTAGTTTCCTGGATCTTCTTTTTAGGCTTTTTTGAAGAGAGGACAACGGCTGCTCACCCCCAATCCTGTGGCACCTTTCCAAGATTTCTCAAAAAACAACGGCAAGTGGTTCTGTGAGTTATGTCAGCAGGTTCATTCAGTACTCTGGGATGTAGTTTATCTGGCCCTGCAGATTTGGACTCATTTGCGTTAGCAAAGTGATTAAATCCTTATTTGCAACCCCAACTCCTTGCAAAGGTCTATGCTGATGCAGGGGAGCACAGAGTCCTCTTTTTGGGGGAAATGAAGCAAAATGGGTACTGAGCAATTCTACCTTTCCGTTGTGATCTGTTGGCATTTTACCATCGTTGCTGAGCAGTGATCCCACCATTTCATCCTTCTCTTGCTTAGGACACATTCGAAAAACCACTTCTTGCTGCTCCCTGCTTGCCTAGCCAGTCTCAGCTCATGTTGAGCTTTCCTAACACTATTCCTGCAGGTTTGGGCTTCTCATCCGTATTCTTCCTTGGTGATTAGTCCTTCTTTCCACTCCTTGTACACATTCTTTTTTCCTTTTAGCTTCCTCGTCAAGTTTACCATGGAGTCACGTTGGCTTTTTCAGAGGTTTCCTATTTTTCCTCTTCCCTGGAACTGTCTGTGATTGTGCTTTTAGCAGTTCTTCCCGGTGATGTATTTAAGTCTTTTACTCCAAACCTCAAGTCAAGTCTCAAGTGCTTGAAGATACTTTCAAGTCAAGTCTCAAGTCTAGGAGTCAACTTTATACCCCAACCTTTATTCCAGAATTTCTGGACAGGGTCAAATAAAGTCAGGTTTAACCATTTAAGCAGAGTCGGCCCTCCACATTTGCGATTCTTCCATCTGCAGCTCTGGAAGCAAAGAATAGGATCCTTCCTATTCCCCGTTCCTGAAGCTGGACGCTTTTGTGCCAATGGGCATAAAAGAGTCTGCACCTTTCAAAGTGGGGAATAGGATCCTTCTTACTCCCATTCCCGAAGCTTCAAAAGGTTTAGAAGGAAAGATCCTTCTTCCTCAAGCCCGCTGCCTAGCACATTTGCTGTTCCCCTCTGAGAAACGCACCCTGCAATCTGGGAGCAAGTCTGGTCTTCTGCTCTTAGGAAAAGTTTTAGAAGGCTCCTCCGATATGCAGTAGGAACAGGCTGCCGAACAGACCTAAATCCCACCTCAAGCCCCTTGCTTAGCCCGTTCGTTGTTCCTTTCTGAGAAATGTGCCCACACTTTGGGCTTGAGACAGATCGTCATGCGACCAGTAGGCAAAAAGAGATGGAGGCGCTATTCAAAGTTGTAAGGTTTCTGGATGAAGGCGTCATGTTACTGAACCAAGGGCAGCAAGTCAGTCGCTAAAAATATACACGTCTCACATAGAGTCAAGTCAGTGCATCATTTATTACCGAGTCAAGTCCGAGTTGAGTCACTGAAGCGACTTAAGTCCGACCTGCATCCAAGTCAATCCACTTGAGTCTACATCACTGATTCTTTCCTCATGAAATCCCACCTATGCTGGCAGTCTTTTTCCTTCAGCATCTCTAGCTATGGGATTCTCCCCAGTATTTCCCTAAGCCTGATAAAATAAGCTTTCCCAAAATCCAAAGTTCATGTTTAACTTCTTTAGCGTGTTCCACAATCATGAATCCCAGCATCACATGGTCACTTCCCCCTAACGTACTAACTCTTGTGATTCACTACCGACCAACTCTTCCCTATCAGTTAGGATCATGTCCCAAATTGCTGATCCCCTTGTTCCTTTGTCCACCTGGTCCACATGATCTGGAAAACCCCTCTGTAAATGTAGGGGCGGTGGCATCTTTTTCAAAGCCAGAACTGTCCAGGTGTGCGCTTCCAGTTTTCAGGAAGACATGCACACCGTAAAAAAAAGATAACAGAAAATCGACTTGTTGAAAACGTGGTGCTGTAGAAGAGTTCTACGGACACCGCAACTGCTAAAAAGACAAATGAATGGGTCTTAAGCCAGATCAAGCGTGAACTCTCACTAGAAGGAAAGATGATTAAACTGAAGTTGTTTTACTTTGGACGTTGCAGGAGAAGACCTAAACCTTTGGAAAAGGCAATAATTCTGAGTAAAGTAGAAGGTAACAGGGGAAAGAGAAAGACATTACAGGTGGATTGACTCAACCAAGCAAGCTACAGCAGCCCTGAGTCTTCCAGGTCTGAGTCGGGTAGCTGATGACCAGATGTCTTAGAGGCTTCTCATCCATAGAGTTGCCATAAGACAAAGTTGACTTCACAGGAAACAACAAATATGCACATACACAAGTGAGGCCCAAGCCATTTTTGCTGTCTACCCCATTACGAGCATTCACATTTTCTGGCTAGAGTGTACAGGAAGGATTCCAGGGCCAAGAAACAGCCCATCAATGGGCCATCAATGGGCAACATGTCGTGATTCCCTGTCCTTGTTCCAAATCAGGAAAGCGCACAGAAACAGCACACCCTGTAAGTATAAAGCAGATGGATTTTGCAACAAAAAAGAGAAAAGAGATTAACCTATCTCTTATGCACAACTGCAGGGAGGGGGGGAGTTTAAGGTCATCACCGTCCCTCTGAAAATAATTGATTTTGAACACCTCGGAGCCTCTGAGGGACTCTGCAACTGATACTGTCTTACTGATTATAGTCTGTCCTCTGTGATAGTTAGGAGTAAGGCAAGGTTTGGTGACAGCAAGCACTTTCAGACCGAAAAGTGACAAGCATATGTCTAATTCCAAACACTCCACAAGCCCTGGGTCAGTCAGGAAAATACTTCCCAAAGCATGGACAAATGTGAGCCTTTGAATGCATTTTGTGCCACAGTTCTAGATAGTATGCTCAGACTGCTATATTCTTGTAGAAATAGCAACATGACTGAAATCCCTTGTGAGTTCAGGTGAGAACACTATAATGGACTTGAGATGCACTGTTTAAGTAGAACATACCACTATTTATCACATTTTATTTTAGTTTAGACATTCATGTATCACTTCTCAGGGCCCCCAAAACAACGCACAATGGATGAAAACATTTTTAAAAATATACAGATAAAACATTTTGCAGAATAAACTAAAAAATGTTCCTCTACAATTATTTAAAACCAAACAACAGTATCAAGAAGTAAAGGCCACGCAGAACAACACTGTTTGAACTACTTGCTGCAAGCTCAGCAGACAGAGCCAGCCTAATTTCCCTTGGCAGGGAGTTCCACAGTTCAGCCACAGAGAAACCCCTGTTGCGGATTTAATTCTGTTATTCCCCTATTACTACTACAGGCTGAGTATCCCTCATTCAAAACGCTTAGGACCAGAAGAGATCTCCATTTTTGTAGTTTTTTTTTTCTCTTTTGGATTTTGGAACAGCCTTGCATCTCGTTTGTTTGCTGCTTGTGTTGTGCACGAGGCTGGAAAGAGACAAGCGATCTGTGAAATGGTGGGAATCCAAACGCAGTGCTCTGCTGGAAGCCATACCTCCCAATATTTCACAAATCTTCAGTCTCTCTATTTTTGCTTGGTAGCCACGCACTTCTGCTTTTGAAGTAGAGCTATTTCCGCACTACACTATTACAGTGCGTATTAATTTCTTACTTCAAATTCATTTTTAAAACAATATATAAACCACAAAAACAACACCCTGCAGCATTAGAAGCCCGCCCCAGGCTGTTTCCAAAAGCCCAATGGCATAAAGATATTTTTGACTTGCAGGCAAAAGGAGAACATCCCGGCTTCCCTAGGGCAAGAGTGCCAAAGTCTGGGAGCAGCCACCAAAAGGCCTCTGCTTTGTTTCCACCAAACAAGCCTGAGAAGAGACGGGACAGAGGACGGGCCTCTCCCGAACATCTCAGAGGTCTAAGGGGCTCCTACAGCCCGTACGTCTCACAAACACCTTGCCCAGGCTTCCTCCATCATGCTTGCATAGGGTAAATATACGCCCATTTCATTACACTCACGTCAGTACAAGGCAAAATGCTCTGAAGGCATCAGGTCCTGTCTGATCTTGGAAGCTAAGCAGGGACAGCCCTAGTTAGTACTTGGGTGGGAGACTGCCAAGGAATACCAGATGCTGTAGGCTGTGTATCAGAGGAAGGAGCTGTCAAAACCGTCTCTGAGTCTTCCTTGCCTAAGAAAACCCTATGGAATTCATGGGAGTATCATAAATCAACTTGAAAGCACACACAGACACACACCTGTCATTACACAGTGGTTGTGCTACGACATGATGTAATGGATGATGTATCTGCCCCTACGCCTGCCTCTTGTCCCCTTGAGCAGGGCGGTTTGTGCAATCCCAGTGAAATCAAGCGGCACACTGAAAATACTGACAATGAGCTATGCACCATCCGAGAATACAAAACTGGAATCCCAACTCAAGAAAACCCACTGGAACCACTGTTGGATGGTGAATCAATACAGTGCAATCCAGCAGATTCAATGGCTCACTCTGGTGAAATCATTCCAGTTGCAGAACTCTCATGGAAACCATGAAGCCCTACCAGGAGCGGCTTAGGAAACTGGGGGTGTTTAGCCTGCAGAAGAGAAGATTAAAAGGTGACACAATAGCCACGTTGAAATATTTGAAGGGATGTCTTACAGAGGATGGAGCAAGCTTGTTTTCTGCTGCTCTAGACACTAGGACACAGAGCAACAGCTTCAAACTACAGCAACTTTCAACATCCTGTGGATGTTGAAAGCTGCTCAGCTTTCTGGCTTGAGAAGTCTAAATGCCCCTCCCTGAACTGCAAACCTCAGGATTCCGTAGGAAGTTGCAAGTGGAATCATAGCACTGTAACAGTGTAGGGTGGAAATGGCCTGAGAAGAGGTCTCAAGAGCCATTTAGCCCAAACCCCTGCCACTGAAATCCACAGCTAAAGCATTTCTAGAAGGAATGTTATCACCGTGAATTGGCCTGGCTTCGGAAGATATCAGATATCGTTTTGATATCACAATTCAGCCCCACTTTGCCACCCTCGGCCAAGTGTTTGTGAGGCCCCCGAACAAGCACAGAACTAGGCATGGCCCTTAATTGCTGAACATTCCTTTCTCCACCTAGGCAGGCCAGACTCAGCCAGATCTTTGCTTTAGGAGACCTCCCTAGACAAACACCTCATTAAAGAGGCACGCTAATACAAAGAGCCCCCTGCCCCGAGCAGGCAACTTGACAAGCTAGACGCTCAACCGCCCAAGCCCGCTGCATCTGCATACTGGCCATTCCATTGTCGATTCGGACTTAATTCAATCATGCTAAATTCTGACCTTTCGGAGACATTGTCTCATGCCCAAAACTCATCGTTCTTCCCCAAGTACAGATTAGCCCACGATCATATTTTCCCTATAAAAACCCCCAATTCCGAGACCTTCCTCGGATCACTCTTAACTTCCATCTCGCCTTGCTGCCGCTTCGTCAGCCAAGCTTTCCCCCAGTCTCCGTCTGAGACTGCGCAATTACGGACCTATCTTCCCCGGGCTTCGGACAGGTGTAGTATCACCCAATTCAACAATCCTTCTTAAAACTCCTCTATACCGCTACCACCTTTATTTTCTATAGTTACTTGTGTGAGTGTGTTGCATACACAGTTTGCCTGTATTTAATAAAATCACAATTAATTTCACATTTTGGTGTGCTTCTTGACTTAGCCTGATCCCGTAGACACTGGGTTAAAGATTCCGCTGTGTTGCCCTGCCTCTCGTTTTGCTAACTTGTGCTCTGAGCTAATTTTCCCCACACAATATTTGAGCACGTTTGGAGTCCCTCACAGGACCCCCAGTAAACAGGGTAACAGGAAAACATCCCATTTATATTAGAACACCTCTAATGAGGATCCACTATTTCCTGTAAGGGTTCTTGGAGGCAGAGACAGGCCATTTCCGCACTGCACTGTTATAGTGCTCTTATGCCACTTTCAACCTCCTGTGGAATTCTGGGGTTTGTAGTTTCTCGAGCCCAAAGAGCTCTCTGGCTGAGAATTCTAAAGGCTCCTCCCTGAACTACAAACCCCAGGATCCCACAGGAGGTTGAAAGTAGAATAATAGCACTATAACAGTGCAGTGTGGAAATGGTCAGAGGTAGTTACAAAAGGATCCTGTAACACCTTTGAGAGAAAGACATTGGTAGCATAACTTTTGTAGACTTAACTCTCTGGCCCCTCCCTAAGCTGCAAACCCCAGCATTCCGCAGGATGTTGAAGGTGGGATCATAGCGCTATAACAGTGTAGTGCGGAAATCGCCTTGTTTTTTGGGGGAGGGGGCGCGTCTGCAAATCTTGCTGCCTGGAAAGGTGCAAATGTCTTCTTTGGCTTTAAGGAAAGGGGGATGCTGAGACTGAGATAAATATTGGGGCGTGTTGGAAGTGGAATAATAGCAATATAAGAGTGTAGTGCGGCAACGGCCACAGTTTTTCCAGCGACCGTGCAAAAGCAATTGCAGCCCATACCACAGGGTTGTTTTGCAGGAAAAGTGCCGCTGCAATGGAGACTTCGGAGCTGCTAGTCAGCTCTTGGCTTCAGTTCCTTCTGCTCACGAGGAGTCCCGCTGCAGAGTCCGAAGGGGATTTAATCCCGGGGGAAACGAATCGGCTTTGCAACCGGGCAAAAGCAGAACCGGGCAGCTGTTCCCCAGCCCCAGGGCTACAGGCAGGAGGCGAGTTCGCCCCGGGGTCGCCCTCCCTGTGCCATTTACACTTCTAAGAAAAGGGACAGGAACCGAAAAGGGGAGAGGGGAAAACCCCGGCAGCTCTGCAACAAAACAAGCCGGAGAGAGAAAACGAGCGAGCGCAAAAAGACAGCAACCAGAGGACTTGCGGAAGTGCCGATAACCGCTTTTGGAAACTAAAAACAAACGCTGAATTGCACAAGAGGCGCTTTCCTTCTCCCGCTTGCGGAGGAGCGGCCCCGACCTGCTTGCAAAAGGCCCCTCCCGAAACTGCAAACCCCAGGATTCCAGAGGAGGTTGAAAGTGGAATCATCGCGCCAGAACAGCCTAGTGCGGAAGTGGCCTTAGCTATTTGCACAGTGCAGAAAACCGCATCGGGTGCTGCCGGCACAAGACACACACACACACACACACAGGCGCACAACGCGCACCCCCGCGCACACAACTCCCTGACCCAGAGACAAAACAAGCACGCCCCAATATTTATCTCAGTCTTAGCGTCCCCCTTTCCTTAGAGCCAAAGAAGGCATTTGCACCTTTCCAGGCAGCAAGATTTGCAGACCTGCCCCCTCAAAAAGCAAGGCCATTTCCGCACTACACTGTTATACCGCTATGATCCCACCTGCAACATCCTACGGAATGCTGGGGTTTGCAGCTTAGGGAGGGACCAGAGAGTTAAGTCTGCAAAAGTTACGCTACCAACGTCTTTCTCTCAAAGGTGTTACAGGATCCTTTTGTAACTACCTCTGACCATTTCCACACTGCGCTGTTATAGTGCTATTATTCCACTTTCAATGGGGTTTGTAGTTTCCCGAGGCCAAAGAGCTCCGTGCCGGGGAATTCCGAAGGCCCCCTCCCTAAATTGCAAACCTCAGGATTCCATAGGATGCTGAAAGTGGAATCATAGCGCTGTAAGAGTGTAGTGCAGAAATGGTCTTAGTTTCTCCGCGCTCACAAGGCGCACCCCTTTCTACAAACGATCCGAATTTGCCCATCGGCTCCATGCTCCAGACTGTTTACACGGCGGCCAGATCTCGCACACACACCCCCCCTTTTGTTTAAATTCCTCCAACACCATCTTGTCGTCTTTTGCTTGCTTTTCTCTTTCTTCCTTTTGCAAGCCAGATCGCCTCCTGTGCAAGGACAGCCACCAAGCGAAAAGACTCTTCTAAAGGAGAGACAGAAATTCAAGAGGGCAGGGAAGTCTAGATCGGCTTACTCGGGAGCAAGACCCACCCAGAATGAAAGTTTTCCTCCCCGGGGAAGCTGCGTCAAGGCAGAGTCCCCGGCGTCTTAAACTAGCAAGGACTGTCCAGAGTCCAAAGAAGGGCTCCAAGCAGGACGGGAGAAAAAACTGCGACGGCTGAATGGGTAAATCAAGCAAGGGAGTAAATGCCCTTGATTCAACAGGACTACTCTAGGACGGACAAAGCCTGGGGAAGCTGATTTAGGACGGCAGCGAGGAAGGCAAGAAAATCCAAGCATCTTTAGGAAAGGGAGGGAGAGGGTTGGAGCAAAAAGAGGAGCCCACTTCTGACTTTCGGTCGCTTGGTGCGCGCACTTCCTCCTCGAAAAGGCAGGAAGGAAACTGGGAAGGAAAGGAAAAGCAAGGAAGCCCTCCCTCCGGGGCGGCCAGGAGGGGCGTGAGCCCACCCTCGCCCCTTAAGGGCGGCTCCAAACTCGGAGAAAAAAGGGGCCGGGCGCGCTCCAAACCGGACGGCGCTTGCAAAGTTTCCGAAGAGGCGGAGGAGGAGGAGGAGGAGGAGGAGTGGCGGCAACAGTTGGCCCCTGACCGGGCTGGGGGCCCCCTTCGGCCGGCCGCCCCGGTTCCTTCCCGCCTCCCCGGAGCCAAGCCGACGCCGCTTGAGACTCACCGCATGGCTGGAGATGGAAGACGCGCCGCGTCGCGGCCATCCCGGCGCCGGGCTGGGGCTCCCCAACGCGCCCGACTCACACCATCCTCCGGCGGGGCTCCGGCGGGAGGGGGAGGAGAGCGCACCAGCCGCCGCGCGTCGGCCCGGCCGCGGGGAAGAAAAGGCGAAGGGCCGCCCGGGCGCCACACCTCCTGCCCGCCCGGGCCGCCGCGCCCGCCCGCCCGCCGGGGTCCTAGCGCGCTCCGCCGGCGCCTCCCGGGAGGGACGGAGGGAGGGAAAGCCCCGGAGGAGGAGGAGGAGGAGGAGGAGGAAGAGGGGCGACGCAGGCTGGGGTCTGGGCCGGGGAAGGGGGAGGCTGGAGGCGCTTGGTGCCCACACGCAGCGCGGCGGAGGCGCAGAGGGGCTCCCCTGGCACTAGGCTGGCATAGGGCGAAGATTCCACGTGCAGCATCCTAGGGAATCCTGGGGTCTGCAGGTTAGGGAGGGGCCAAAGGGGCCCTAAACTGGGTATGTTTAGGGTGAAGAGGTGACATGATAGCTATGTTTAAACATTTAAAGAGATGTGATATGGAGCAAACTTGTTTTCTGCTGCTCCACAGGCCCCTCCCTAAACTGCAGACCCCAGGATTCCATAGGATGTTGCACCTGGAATCATCGCCCTATACCAGCCTAGTGTGGAAATGGCCTGGGAGAGATTGGGCCCCAATCCGGGCTGCTAACCGATTTCTTCCCCTTTCTCTAGAAGCAAGCACCGATCCATGCTCCTGCGCTGAAGCTTGGGGGGCGTCGCCATCCTGCGCCTTCGCCTCCTCTCCAGCTTGTGACATTCAGAAGCATGGAATCATAGGGCCTTTCCGCACTAGACCCTTCAGAGTGCTATCATCCCACTTTCAACATCCTCTGCTAGGTCAAAGGAAGTGATCGTACCACTCTGTTCTGCTTTGGTCAGACCCCACCTGGAATCCTGTGTCCAGTTCTGGGCACCACAATTCAAGGAGGATAGAGACAAACTGGAACATGTTCAGCAGAGGGTACCAAAAGGATAAAAGGCACGGAAACTAGAAAGCCCTATGAGGAAAGGCTTAGAGAGCTGGGTATGTTTAAGGTTAAGAGGTGACATAATAGCTACGTTTAAATATTTAAAGAGATGTGATATGGAAGATGGACCAAACTTGTTTTCTGCTGCTCCGGAGACAAGGACACAGAGCAGTGGCTTCAAATTTCAGGAAAAGAGGCCCATCTAAACATTAGGAAAAATTTTCTGATGGCAAGAACAGTTCTATAGTGGAATACGTTGCCTGAGAGTGTGGTGGAGTCTCTCTTATTTTGGGGGGGGGGTTAAACTGAGGCTGGGTGGCCATCTGCTGGGAATGCTCTGACTGTGTCTTCCAGGATGGCAGAATGGGGTTGGACTGGATGGTCCTTGGGGTCTCTTCCAACTCTTAGGATTTTATGAGTCTAAGGATGGAGAGTCTTCACTCTCCAAGGCAATCCATTCTACTGTCAAACAGCTCTTACAGTAAAGACCGTCTTCCTGTGTTCAGATGCAATCTCTTTTCTTGTAATTTGAATCCACCGATTCATGTTCTAGTTTCTGGAGCAGCAGAAAACAAGCCGGCTCCATCTTCTACGTGACATCCCTGCAGATATTTAAAGATGGCTGTCTCAGTCTCCCTTTCTCCAAGCTAAACATAGCCAAGTCCCTAAGTCTCTTCTCCGCCATGTCTTCCAACAGCTCCCCTACTCTTCATGGCACATCATTGTTCTAAACTGACATTACTGAAGCCATGCTGGGAGCATCGTCAGCTGAAGTTGTGGGTTAAAAATTCTCAAAATAGTTGCACAAAAGGCATTTTGTGCACTGGAGCGTACATTTGCATTGCCAACCGTAATTGGCCCCATGAAAGGATTGCATTTTTGAACTCTCTTGTCACCTTAATCTACTCAGAGATATATTTGTTCCCTTCCCATGAGTCCTGGAACCCAAAATATGAAGGGGCCTTCAGCAAGAGCGCTGCGAACAGTGCCTAGTTCCAACTAACATAGTTACTGTAACTAGTTACTTTGGGGGCAATGAGGGTATAACGAAGGTATATTTCAAAAGCAGCATTGCTAAAAGAGCAAATCAACTTTATAGAATCATAGAATTGTAGAGCTGAAAGAAACCACACAGGCCTCCATTCTGCCTTCTAGGAAAACATAATCTAGGCACACTTGATGGATGCCAACCCAGTCTCTATTTCAAATCCTCCAAATAACTAAACATCTACTAACTATGCAATAAACATCTAACTAAACTAGCACACTAACTACAAAAACTCAAAAAGGGGTTAAAAAAAAGTAACATGCTTGATTTCTCACTCCTTAGAGAATGCCATTATTCAAAGCTTATTCTACTTCTTAAAAATTCCATCAACATATCTATAGCTAAATAATCAAATTTGCCACCTGAAGTTATAATTGTGTAAAGTTTTTGCCACTTTATACTTATAATTACTCCACTATTTATATTATATGTAGACTACTCAAATAAGATCAAAATAACACCAATTGTTTTATACCAATTAAATGTAAAATAGAGATTCTAACTATGTCGTATCAAAACCTGTTGCTGCAAGTCTCCCCCTCAACTTTCCTTTAAAAGATGATAACCTTCTCCCATGAGATTTTTAAATTCCTTTAAAGAACTTTCTCTAATTAAGATCATCAGTTAGCCTGTCTCTGCCGAGTCCGACAGCTTCCATCAGCCAGTTGTCTTGAGAAGGAATCACGAGATTTTTCCACTTCTGGGAATACACTTTTCTTGGAACTATCTGTTAGTACTAAAGGGTTTCGACACACATATAAAATCATATTAAAAACTTTTTTAAAAAAAGGCTGGCATCTTGTTATTGAATTATGGTGGTGTAATTCAGACTGGAGAGTCAGCATGAGGTAGTGGTTTGAGTGTAAGGACCTTTCCGGACTACACTGTTATAGTGCTATTATTCCACTTTCAACCTCCTGTGGAATTCTGGGCTTTCTAGTTTACTGAAGCCTAAGAGATCGCTGGCTGAGAATTCTAAAGGCCCCTTCTTAAACTGCAAATCCCAGGATTCCATAGGAGGTTGAAAGTGGAATAATAGCACTATAACGGTGTAGTGCGGAAAGGCCCTTAGGCTGGGAGATGACAGTTCAAATCCCCTTTCAGCCATGGAAGCCCAAAGGATGACCTTGGGCAAGTTGCATCTCTCAGCCTGAAAGCAAGGCAACAGCAAACCTCTGAATAAATTTGGGAGTGCTAGGGCCGGAGGAAAGGAAATAGGAAGGGAGAGTTCAAGACTGGAATGAGAGGGGGATCATGACGGGGGGGAGTTATTCACCATTTTCCCACTTTCACAAGAGTTCCGCACTCCAAATCCTCGCAAATGTGGAGGGGCCACTGTAATAATATTTTAAAAATTAACCTCGCCTCGAGAAGTTTTTCATGAAACATTTTGCATGGAAAATGGATTTTGTGTAAAGATATGACGAAACTTTTAAGAGGAAATCTGGAATTAAAATCCCAAGACAAGCTAAGAGACGATAGCATTGACTGTCATTGGTTACTCTACAGACAGCTAAGAGAGAAATGGAAAACTGAGATGAAGCTATGTGAGTTCCAAATAGAAAAATTGGAATTTGAAGCAATAATTTTGGGGGGAAAAATCACATTTTATCTCAGAAATGTATAAAATCTTATCGAGATGGGATACAGAAGACGGGACAGTCAAGGACTCCATGGGGCAATGGGTTTGTAATATAGGTCATGCAGTTGAACTGGATGTTTGGAGAAAATTTGGAGTAAAAGACTCAAATACACAGCGAACTAGAATATAAAATATTTACAAAATGCATATGCAGGGGTATATGTCTCCTGAAAGACTTTGCAAAATATATAAAAACTGCAATGAGAAATGTTAAAAATGGGGAAACGAAAAAGGAACATTCTATCACATGTGGTGGACATGCCGAAAGACCAAGAAACACTGGAAGTCCATAAACTTACAAACAGAAAAACTTTTGGGTTGTCAATTTCAGATGACACCGTAAATCAGTGGTTCTCAACCTGTGGGTCCCCAGATGTTCATGGACTTCAGCTCCCAGAAGCCCCAGCCACTATGGTCAATGCTCAGGGCTTCTGGGAGCTGAAGTCCACGAACATCTGGGGACCCACAGGTTGAGAACCACTGCCGTAAATGTATTTGTTAGGCATGCCTGAACACGAATTAGAAAGAAAACATGGAGAAATTTCATTTTACATGACAGCTGCTGCACAAATTATTTATGCCAAAGTCTGGAAAAGAAATCTGAATCTCCATCTGAGGAAGAGTAGGAATTAAAACTGTTTGATGTAGTGTGGATGGTGAAATTAATGACAATGATAAGAGGGAGTCCACCCGATGGATTTGTTAAAAAATGGGACCCACTTATCTCCTATTTTAGAGGCAGATGAGGAGACATGTCAGTAGTGAGCTTTACTGATTGAAGGTTTATGAGATAAGACTAGTATCTAATAGATTACTATCTCCTTAAGGACAATATATAATACAAAGTAAATTATTTATTGTATTTGGACAAATGCCTTTGTACAAGTTTAGCAAAATTCTGATGTTACTTACTGTTTGAGAGAACAGACCCTCATAGTTTACAAAAAGAAAATATATCCAATGATAATCCAGTGGAAAGTAATAGAAAAGGACAGAAGGTATGTCTGTGGGAATGTACAGATGAATGTATGAAACAAAGACGTCTTTATTATTCCTCTTTACTCTTGTTTATAAAATTAATAAGAAATAGAAAAAAAAGTAAACTCAACTTCCCATCTTGGCAATACTTTTCTATTGTGGTGGGATTGTGTGCTCCTGTGTAGCAAGATGCTACACTAATGTTGCAGTACTGTTTGTGGGGTCTTAGAAGGAGACAAAAATGATGGCCACAGGTGACCTGATAGCTGTATTTAAATAGTCGATGGGATGTCCTATGGAGGATGGAGCAAGCCTGTTTTCTGCTGCTCCGGAGACTAGGACATGGAGCAATGGCTTCAAACTTCAGGAAAAGAGATTCTGTCTAAACATTAGGAAGAACTTCCTGACAGCAAGAGCAGTTCGACAGCGGAACATGCTGCTGTCTGAGAGTGTGGTGGAGTCTCCAGCTACAGTTCCCAGTCCTTAAACAGAGTCTAAAGTAGCAGCCATAGTCAAGGTTTACAACAACTTATCAGTCTGTTACAGTCTTTGTTTCAGCAGCCCAGGCCAGCGATAAATTCAGAGTGTCAGTTCAAGGGAGCATCCAACAGCACACAAAGCCAGAGTCAAGGCTTTTCAATCACAAGCCAAGGGTCAAAAGAAGAACGTGTTGCTTCCACCAGATTTGCCAGTTGTCTGCAACAGACTTCTCCCCATCCTGCTGCTGGTATTTATTGGCCAGCAGCCTCCCTCAGCTCTTTGTCTGATTAATGCAACTTCCATCTATAAGTGCTCTGAGCCTTGTGGGATCTCCCTTTCTCGTCTCTGCTGGGCCGCAGTCAGTATTGTCCTGTTCACGTCTGTGTGTTTTGCCTGTTGGGGAGGATCGTATCTGTGTTTGCACCCTGGGACTGGGGCATGAACTCGTTTTTATTGTTACTGTGTGGCTTCAGGTCATTTCCGACTTGCGGCAACCTGAAGACAAAGACGTGAGCTTTTCCGGGGGCTGAGAGGGTGTGACATGCTCAGGAACACCCAGTGGGTACCCATGCCTGAGCAGGGAATCAATCCCTAGCCCCAGGGTTGTAGTCCAATGTGCAAATCACTACACCATTCTGCCTCTTTACCAGCCACCTGTTGAAGCCAAAGGAAGGCTAACGACTTGTTCTTTAATAGTGACGTGACTTGTGGCTTAGGCCATTTCCGCACTAGACTGTTCTAGCGCTATTATTCCACTTGCAACATCCTATGGAATCCTGGGGCTTGCAGTTTCGGGAGGGGCCGGCCGGCCCCTCCCGAAACTGCAAACCCCAGGATTCCATAGGATGTTGCAAGTGGAATAATAGCGCTAGAACAGTCTAGTGCAGAAAATGCATTAGTCCTCAAGGTGCTTTCCTCAGAAGTAGGTCGTGCAAAGCTCAATCACATTTACTTCCTCATAACTACACTTTGCCATCACCGTTGGGCACCTAGAATATTTCCCACTGCGGTGACACATCAAAGCAGCCTCGAGAAGCAAACGCCTTCAAAGCCAAACAGCTATGTCAGGTATCCGGATGAAAGAGATGCGTTGACACGGGCTTTGTTTGAGCATTGACAGATTCGGTTGCCTTGCAGTTCCTACTGCTAGAAGGAAGCGATCGCGACAACACTTGAAGGAGGTACAAGCCGGGAGTGACAGGGCGAAACTCCCCATCTTTAAAGTACTGTTTTCAACCAATTTGGATTAAGGGGAAGGAGAGGAGTTGGTGCAAATAGGCAGAGTACCCTTCAGGGTCAGCGACACCGATTAATATAGGCCTAGATTTAATCTGCAATTAAGATGCAGCAATTCTTCTATTACTAGCTTTCAGCACTAGACTGTTATCGTGCTATTATTCCACTTTCAACACCCTATGGAATGTTGAAAGTGGAATAATAGCACGATAACAGTCTAGTGTGGAAAAGGCCTTAATTAAAGCTTGCAGCTCTGGCCTATCTCTCAAACCATTTGAAGAGTAAATAATATACCTGCTGAATTGGAAGCCTGCTACTAGGAGTTTAGTTTAATTAATTTTATCTCTTCCTCTGTTGCCATTAATTTGATTTGAAGCAGGCACACAGTTGTTAGCTCTTTGAACGTATCCATACTAAACAGTTTATAGCAGTTTGGTACCACTTCAACCATTGCGACCCCAAATGAAATAGAATCCTGGAGTTCGTAATTTGGTGAAAGACCTAGAATTCTGTGGTCTCCTCCACTGAACTACAAAACTAGAGCTCTTTAGCAAAGAATTCCAGTTCTCACTCACCCTCGAACTACAAACTACACATCCCAGGATTCTGTAAGATGAACCATAGCCATTACCATGGTATCATACTGCTATAACATTATGGTATAGACATGCACTCTGAATACAAACTGTTGAACTGGTTGCTCAGTGCAGACACGATGCCAGTGTTACTGGATGTTCAGGACTTAAGTGCATACCTCCAGCTGCTGTTGGACTACAACTCCTAGCATTCTTCACCATTGATTTTGCAGGCTAAGGCTTATGAGAGACACCCCCCCCCGACTTCCTGGCATGTTTTATATTCATTTGGAACTTTCACTGATGTGTTAATTGCTGAATTGTGCCATGTTACGGCACAAGCATATTATAACTTTGCCACCGTGGTTTTTTACATGTAGAGAAACAAGGGTGGATGAGAAACTACATAAGAAGAATTCTTAAGCTAACTTTTGTTCCATTCCAAACAAACCAACCCTTATTTAGTTGCAATGGGAGGGCTCAATATATTGTTCGTTGGCCTCTCAAATGATAATGTTTCATTAAAAAAAAAAAAAAAAATACACACTATTAAAAATAGCCGCAAGAGTGGAAAGGAAGAATAGGCAGCTTCCCTCAAAGCTGGAAGATAAACAAGTAGAAGGAAACCCGACACTGTTCTCATAGCATTAATTCAATTGGGTGGGGACACAAAGGCTGGAAGGCTAAAGAGGGCACATGGCGTGGTACATAAACCAAGCAGGGCACCTCACGGCTGCCAGGTTGCTCTTGTTTGGCTTGGTCTGTCTGGAGAAAAATAGGGAGATGGAGAGAGAGAGATGGATAGATGTTGTCTTTGTATGCCTTCAACTTATTTCCCACTCTAAGCGAAACTTATCACAGGGTTTTCTGGGGCTGAGAGTGTGTGACGTGCCCAAGGTCACCCAGGGGCGCCCATGGCCGAGCAGGGGAATCGAACCCTGCTCTCCAGGGTAGTAGCCCAATGCTCAAACCACTACAACACGCTGGCTCTCTAACTTAAATTTATTAGAATTTTTTTTTTTAAAAAAAAAAGTCTTTAGAAGACAATACAAAACACCCTCACCCGCTTAGGAACCTTGACAACGTTGTAATCCACCATCTTGGATACAGCCCACTTTCATCCTGAGGAAGTGAAGAAAGCAGGAGCTCAGATGCGTTGCTGAGTCACTTATTAAGGCTATTTCCTCACTACACTGTTATAGTGCTATTATTCCACTTTCAACCTCCTATGGAACCTGGGATTTGCAGTTCAGGGGGGGCATTAGAATTCTTAGCCATATTGGGTAGAATGAGTGAGAAGCAGGTTGCATCAGGTTATGTATAAGCGAAATGGATGTTTGTTTGTTTGTGTCATTATTTGTGGGTTGGTTTTTTTTGTTATTATCTATTTGTTATACAATAAATATTATTTTTAATCAAATAAAAAAAAAGAATTCTTAGCCAGAGAGCTCTTCGGAATAATAGCACTATAACCGTGTAGTGCAGAAATGGCCTCAGTTCTGCTTGTTAGTCACTGTAATAAAAATATATGTTTTGGGGGGGGGGGGTGAAAGAGAGCTGGGGAACTTTTACTCTCTCTGGTTTCTTGGCCAGGCAGATTGGGGAACTGTAGTCCCTAAAAAAAGGAAGAGGGCTTTGGTGTCCCGTTGATTCACGCAAGCCAGTTAAGATTACGGCAGGAGCCGAGAGATCAGAGATATTTTCTGGAGGAGTGCTGCTGTGGACAGCTCCCGGTGAAGGGCTCAGTCAAAGTGGAGGGTTCTTGATTGAGAGAGATGGCACAGGGAAGAGAGAGAAGGGGGACGGGGAGGGGCAAGCGAAGGGCAAGAGAGCTGGACAATGCTTCGTGCCAGGGTGGGCAACCTGGGACTGCTTGTGGCCACCGACACTGCTTATGCGGCCCGCCCCCCAGCCTTCCAAGATTCTTCACGCTCATCTTTTGCTGCTGCTCCTCCAAAAAGAGCAAATTTGGCTCTCCCGAAAGCCCCAGGGAGCAGGGGTGCTCTTTTTAAACCGGTTGCCAAGGGACCCTATGCTTTGTTGTTTATATGTGCCGTCATGTTGTTTTCAGCCTATGCTGAAACAGGTCTTGCCAACTGGGGCCAGCCATGGCTTCCTTGAGTGAATCAGTCCATCTGTGCCACAGTCTTCCTCTTTGGCCATTTCCGCACTAGACTGTTATAGCACTATGATTCCACTTTCAACCTCCTATGGAATCCTGGGGTTTGCAGTTTCGGGAGGGGCCAGCCGGCCCCTCCCGAAACTGCAAACCCCAGGATTCCATAGGAGGTTGAAAATGGAATAATCGCGCTCTAACAGTCTAGTGCAGAATGGCCTTTGTCTACTGCCTTCCCTTTTACTGAGCATTATCTTCCCCAATAAGTGATACCTCAAGTATGATAGCCCCAGTTTAGTCAATTCTGACATGCTCTTGGAACTATTTATTTTGTTTTCGGCAGTCCACTGAACTCTCCTCCCATGCCAAATTTCAGACAAGTTCCCTCTTCTTCCTGCCAGCTTCCTTCACCATCCAGCTTTCACTTCCATACACAGAAATCAGAAATACTAAGAAATAGGTGAGCCTGACTTTGGTATTCAATGATCTATCTTTATACTTAAAGGTCTTGCCTAGTTGCTTCATAGCTGCCCTTCCAAGTCCTAGTATTCTTCTGATGTCTTGACTACAGTCCCCATTTTTGTTAACGACTGAGTCAAAGAATAGGAAATCTTTAACTCTTTCATCACCCATGTTAAAGGTATGTATATCTTCTCCCATCCTACTTAACACTAAAAATTGCCCATTTTTTGAAACCAGAAATGCCAGCAGCAAAAAAAACTGGTGCGATGTTTTCAGTTAAAGAAGTCACACCCAGGAAGACATCTTGTTAATTGTTCTCATGCTCAGCAAAAATACAAAAATAAAATTTAAAAAAAAAAAAGTGAAACAGCCAGTCAATCCATCCACAAAATGGTCTACTGCCATTCGATTTTTTTAATTTATTTATTTTGGAATTTTAGACTTTTCAGTGAAAAAATCATTTGTGCAAAAAATGTTGAGCTTTGCACAAAGAACAACATTTCAGACGAGGAGATGGTGCATTTTGCACAAAACACCCTCTTATCTGGCCTTAGATCCTGCTGTGGGCTGACAAAAAAATAAGTTTTCATTAGAAGTGCCAAAATGTGGAAAAACTCCATCAAAACGCACAAAATGTCTTATGAATTCAACAAACTTAGGGGAAAAAAAGACTTTGGGAAGTATGAGTTCTCATCTGCAAGAGTGCTTTAGTTGTGTATTCCTTCAATGATTCTAAGAACTTTGTAAGCAAAGACCGAGGTCTTCAGTGAACGCTTATCTTGAGATCATGACCAGCAGGTTTGGGAAAATGTTGTTGTTTATCATTACAGGCAATGTTCCTGCCTGCTCCAATGTTCCAATCAGTGTTCCAATCAGCAATGCAGCGTCCCGCACAGTGGGCACAGCAATGTGGCTGCACGAGCAGGGATTTCCCCAGTGTGGTCTTGCCAGATTTTCCTAGGAAATCGAGCTGTTTACAGCTAATTCTGGCTCAGAACTGTACCTCCTAAAAGGCAGCAGGCTTCGCACTTTTGGAGCCAACAAGCTAGACATTGATGCCAAACAAATGTCTTTAATGGGAGTTTTGTGCCAAAAGCATTAGGCTTGGGAGAGTGGGTGCGTCTTTTATTGCTGTGAGCAAATGCCGGCTTCGCTCTCCTTCCTAATAGAGGTTTTGTGGGCGGCTGGCCGGCAGGCTTGAGTAGAGATCCCTGCATACCTTCCAGCATTTCACAGATGAAAACGCATGTGCCCAAGGAATACCAGAGTATGGTCAAGATGGCAAAAGTTACTCATGAGGAAGAACACATAAGCTAAGAGGGGCCACAGCAGTTTGCTTTTGCCTCAGCTTCCTGGGAAAGGCAAGATTCTGCCCCCTTCCTCTTCTTTCCTCTCTCTATATTAACTGAATGCAGACTGCTTTTGCACTTTGAACTCCGTTTACAGCCGTGGAAGTAAGCTGAGGATAAAGCGCGGAGGCAGGAAGAGAGAGAAACTGGAACAAAAGCAGCTAAAAAAGTGGAACGATAGAGGATTATTGGGGACTGGATAATTGGAAGGTATGAGCTTGTCTGAAAATGGCAGCTTCCCTCTGTCTCAAACTTCAAGACCCACTTCGAATGCATTCCAGTTTCCCATTCTGCATGGAGGTCACAGCCAGAACCCTGATGAGTGAGAGTACAGAACAGGTTTACGTCTGCGTAGCTATAGCGTCAGCTGTACGTAACTTAAAAGTAGATGATGAAGGTTTTGAAATTGCTGATGTTCTATATCTTGGCTCAGCCTTTAATCAAAATGGGGACTGCAGTCACAAAATTAGATGACTAAGAGTCGCAAGGACAACTGTGACGGTACACCTTTGAAGAGTGTCCTGAAACTTCAGCTGCTCCAAAGAGCCATAGCCAGATGGTGAACTGGGGCTGGCTACAGGGATCACACAACGCCTTTGTTGCAACAGCTCCACTGGCTGCTGGTCTGTCTCCAGGCACAATTCAAAGTTCTGGTGATGACCTTTAAAGCCTCAGATGGCTCAGGTCCAGCTTATTTGCAGGACTGTATTCTCCCTTACGAACCAGCCCCGGCTTTGAGATGTGCTGGAGAGGCCCTTCTCTCTGTCCCACCAGCTTCACAGGTACACCAGGTGGGAACACAGGGGAGACAGGGCCTTCTCAGTGGCTGCCCCCAGGCTCTGGAACTCCTTCTCCAGAAAAGCCACACTGGCACCTTCCCTACCTTCTTTCCTCAGTCAAGCAAAGACATTTTTATTCCGACAGCCATTCAAAGTGTGATCATATGGGGTCCGAATGATAGAGTATGCTGGATATTGTGCTGCTGATGAGAGTCTGAGTTGCAAATTACATATTTTAACATTATTTTAATTCTTTTTGGTTGTTTACTTGTGTTCTAACTTTGGTATGCTGTGGGTTTTAACTTTGTCTTTTTAATTGTTAGAAGCTGCTTTGAGTCTCAACCTGGAAAAAAAGCAGGGTATAAATAAAGGTGGTGGTAGTCGTGGTAGTGGTGGTGATGCTGATAGAAAAACACATATAATGCAATTAAAAAAGTAAAGCCCAGGCACACATGGACTTTGCTATCAGAAAGTTTGGTACCAGAGGCAGAAGTAATATAGAAAGAATAGGGATGGGTTCCTCAACCATAAAAAAAAAAGAGCAGTTCAGTATGTTTCAGCAGACTTTTTATCCTAAACTAACAAACTTGCACATGCGAAATAAATACAGGTCAGGGAAATAAATACGGGTGAAGGAAAACTTTGCATAAATGAAAAGAAACATTTTGATCCTTCCTGACACCACTTGAAAACTTTTTCCAGGGAAGATCGTTCTTTCTTTCACCAGCTCTTATGCTGATGCTCTCCTGGACTGCACCGTGGCATAGTTAATGGCACAAAGAGTGGTGGTGTCTCAAGTCTACCCGCTTCATAATGGCTATAGTTACACTTGGCCCTCTGTATCCACAGGTTCTGCATCCACAGATTCAATCAACCACAGCTCAAAAATATTTTAAAACCCCCCAAAGAGCAAACCTTGATTTTGTTGCATGACAAGCCCTACACCAATGCAGAGGCTGGATGGCCATCTGCTCGGAATGCTTTAATGAGTGTATTTCTGCATGGCAGAACGGGGTTGGACTCAATGGCCCCAGTGGTCTCTTCCAACTCTATGATTCTATGTGTAGCCATACCCTGCCGCAGCCTCCTGCCATTTCGTAGATCCCTGGACTCACTCCAGCATTCGTTAGAGTTGGTTCACCATTTTAAATAAGCGATGCCATTTTACTAGGCCACTGTATATAATGGGACTTGAGCATCCACAGATTTTGATCTTCATCGGGAAGATCTTGGCATGATGCATTTAAGTCTTTGACTCCAAGTCTCAAGTCTCTATCTTCAAGTCTCAAGTCCTTGCAAGATAACTTTCAAGTCAAGTCTCACGTCTGGGAGCCAACTTTACACCTCAGCCTGTATTCCAGAACTTCTGGACAGAGTCAAATAGTCAGTGTTAGCAATTTAAGTAGAGTTGGTCCTCTACTTTTGTGATTTTGCCATCTGCAGTGGAGAATAGGATCTTTCTTACTTCCCATTTACAAAGCTGGAAGCTTTTTCAGAAGTGGGGAATAACATCCTTCCCATTCCCTGTTATTGAAGCTTCAAGAGCTGTAGAAGGAAGGCTCCTTCCTCCTCAAGGCCACTGCCTAATACATTTTCTGTTCCCCTCTGGGGGCGAGTCCTGCCTTCTGCTCTTAGGAGAAGTTTCAGAAAGCTCCTTCTATATGTAGTGGGGACAGGCTGCTGAGCAGACCTCACGCCCATTTCCTGGCCCATTTGCTGTCCCCGCCGGAGAAGTGTGTCCACACTTTGGGCTCAAGACAGATTGTCATGTGACCAGTAAGTTGTAAGGTTTCTGGATGGATGTGTTATGTTACTGAACCAAGGGCAACAGGTCAGTCACTAAAAATATGCAAGTCTCGAGTTGAGTCGAGTCAGCATGCAATTTTTGCCAAGTCAAGTCCGAGTTGAGTCACTGAAGTTGTTATTACCGTTTACTAGCCTTACTTTGGAAGATATTAGGTATCGTTTGATATCATAATTCGGTCTCATTTTGCCATTCTTGGCCAAGTGTTTATGAGGCCCCCGAACAAGCCCGGGGCTAGGCATGGCCCTTAATTGCTGAACATTCCTTTCTCCACCCAGGCAAGCCAGACTCAGCCAGATCTTGCTTTAGGAGACCTCCCTAGACAAACACCTCATTAACGATGCACGCTACTACAAAGCAGGCAACTTGACGAGCTAAATGCGTAACCGCCCAAGTGAGCTGCATCTGCATACTGGCCATTCCATTGTCAATTCGGACTTAATCCCATCATGTTAAATTCTGACCTTTCGGAGACATTGTCTCGTGCCCAAACCTCATTGTTCTCTCCCAAGTCCAGACTAGCCCACGGTCATACGTTCCCTATAAAAACCCCCAGTTCCGAGAGCTTCCTCGGATCGCTCCCGAGTTCCAGATCGCCTTGCTGCTGTTTTCCCCAGCGAGCTCCCCTCAGCGAACCTCGCTGAGCTTCTCCTCTCCATCGGCAACTTCTTCAGGACTACGAGAAAGGTGTCGTATCACCCATTTCCCCTGAAAAACTCTTGTTTCTTATTTCTTAGTTAGCTGTGTGGTTGTGCTGTCTTATGTGTTTGTCTGTTCTTAATAAAACATCATTTTTGCTAGTTTAAAACTGTCTGACTGCTTGACTGACCTGACCCCATAGACATTGGGTTAAAGATTCCGCTGCGTTGCCCTGCCTCTCATTGTGCTAGCTTGTGCTCAGAACTAATTCTCCCCACCAATATTTGAGCACGTTTGGAGTCCCTCACTGGACCCCCAGTAAACAGGGTAACAAAGTGACTTAAGTCTGACTTGAGTCCAAATCTATTGATTCGAGTCTACATCACTGGGTCCTAGAAGCAAACCGCAGTGGATACTGAGGGCCCCCTGTTATTTCCCAGTCACCAAGTGCAACAAAGGAATGAAGAAACCTCCTAGAAAGAACAATCATTTGTGCTTTAGTTTCACCAACACAACACGTATTTGCACAACCTCGAAGAGCTTCTTTTCCCTGCACAAACTCCTAGAAAGTGCAACTGCTTGCATAATGATCACATCCAATCAAACGAAAACTTACTTGCACCCCAACAATGGCCACTGCAATTTCCATAAGTATAGCACAAGCCAACATAACCAAGCAACTCAAAAATAAAAACTTGGACACTGAAACAATCACGTATCACAAAAAAATCCCTGACAGGTCTATTAGATGTAAATATTTTATATTTTATTCTGAGCAACTGAAGAAGGAGGAAGCTGAAAAACTTCGCTAACCAATTTACAAAGTTATCTTTGTCAATCTCTGTAGTAGACATATATTTTAAGTGATAGACTGCATCCTTCCAGGGGCCAGAACAAACTTGTCAGAAGTGCTGCACGTTTTTAAATCAACTGATACTGATACAGATGGAAGCAACAGTACCGAAGTCCCTTGCCAAGCTGATAAACTTATCCTTAAATTAATTTAGGGATAAAACTACGCAATGCCATTCGTGCCAGTGAAAGTCAGTCAACAGGCCTGCCAAACAAATAAACATTTATCGTTAAATGAACTTAAGCATAAAACTGAGTAAGGCTATTTATGCCAGAGAAAGTCACCAGAGAAAGTCAATCAGCAGGATTCTGGCCTACGTCTGCACTGTCAATTTAAAACAAACACAGAATGGATAATTAATTAATTAATTAATTAATTAATTAATTAATTAATTGGCTTGCGGGAGAGGTCAGAGCCCTTTTGTGTTTCGGTAGTTTGGCGTTTAGTGTTACAGTCAGTGTTCAGTGGTTTAGTTTAGTGTGTCAGTGTTGTGTTCTAGTTTTAGGGATTTTTTTTTCCTTTTTTTTAAAAAAATATAGTAATCCTTCCACATTCGCTAGGATTAGGGGCACAGGACCCCCGTGAAAGTGGAAAAACTGTGAACAACTCTAGGCCCTCCCAAACCATATTTAACCCACACAAAAAAGTATGATCACCATATTCAACCCACTGTGGATTCTTTTGGGGCACCAGGGTTCCTCCTCAAGACAGAAGTGGGGGGCTGGTGGGGCTTACGGCCACCTCCACGGCTTGCCCACGCCATTTACAAGCCTCATTCACAATTTCTCAGTCTCACAAGGCTTGCAGTCCCTGGTAAAAATGGCATAGAGAGGCAGCAGAGGTGACAGCAAATAATCTGTGAATAATCAAATTTGCAAAAATGGAACCTGCAAATGCAGAGGGCTGACTGTATCTCTCTTACTATAATTGCAATTTTCACTGTGAATTCGATTGTTTGCTTTTAAACTAATAAATAAACACACAAATGCACATGCATACACACACACACACACACACAGTCCACAGATGAGGCATTCCAGCCTGCTTCAGCCCCTCCTTCCCTTTGCAAACCAGCTCTCGGATAAACTCACAACATCACTTCTGCAAGGTCCTGCCTATGCCAAACTGCTAGTGTTTACAAAGATCATGTATCCCAAACTGAAAGAGTGACTTGAGAGCCTACAAGTTTTTTGGCAGTCACTGCCCGACTCTTACAGCTCACTCCAGCCTCTGACTCAACTCTGGGAGATGTAAACACACTGGAGGTTGAAGCGAGTTTAAAAGATGTCATTCCAGAGTAACTGGGTAGCCAAACTGGAAGTGGAATCCCTGCTTGCAAGGGAATGGCATGTAGGCCATTTCCGCACTAGCCTGTTACAGTGCTATTATTCCACTTTCAGCCAGCCCCTCCCTAAACTGCAAACCCCAGGATTCCACAGGATGTTGAAAGTGGAATAAGAGCACTATAACAGGCTAGTGCGGAAATGACTGTAGTCATCCGTCTGCGGTAGCCAGGTGGCATTTTCTCCATCTTTCAAGACATGTTCTTCCATTACTGCAACCCTACCCAACTCTCCTGGATTGTTATTCCCATCATTTGCTGTCAAGCTTGGCCAATGACTGTGAATTATGGGAACCACAGTCCAATCTATCTTGGAGGGCCAAGCTTTTCACCCTAAGATGCAGAGGTGGCATCTCTCAGTCACTTCTAATTGATGCCAAAAGGAGACCTAGAAACAACTGGGTGCATAACAACAGTTCTTGCATTTACACATGAAATTGCAATGCCGTGTAACCAGTGTAGTGTCATGGTTCAAGGACTAGGCTACGACTCTGGAGACCAGAGTTCAAAACCCCGTTCGGCCATGGAAACCCACTGAGTAACCTTGGGCAAGTCGTGTTATCTCAGCCTCCGAGGAGGGCGAACCAACTCCTCTCTGAACAAATCCTGCCAAGAAACCCCCGTGATAGATTTGCCTTAGGGTCACCATAAGCTGGAAATGAAGGCACACAACAACAACAATAACAACAACAACAACTGAATTCAAGGCTCTGGTGATAATATTTAAAGCTCTAGATGGCTTGGGACATTGAGACCTGAAGGAGTCTCTCTCCCTTCCTCTCAGCCTGAGAATCTGAATTGCCCAAAGTCACCCAGTGGGTTTTCCATCCCCAAATGGAGATTTGAACCCTGTTCTCCAAGAGTCCTAGGCCATTTCCGCACTAGTCTGTTATAGTGCTATTATTCCACTTTCAACATCCTATTGAATCCTGCAAACCCCAGGATTCCACAGGATGTTGAAGGTGGAATAATAGCACTATAACAGACTAGTGCGGAAATGGCCCTAGTCCAGGACTTAAATCACCATAGCACGCTGGCTCCAGAACCTGTAACGACACTAATGTTAAAGGAACTGCATTGGCCGACAATGTACTTCTGGTCTGAATTCAAGGAGAATCGTCATGGTCTAGTGTAGTGGTTCTCAACCTGTGGGTCCCCAGATGTTCTTGGACTTCAGCTCCCAGAAGCCCTGAGCATTGACCATAGTGGCTGGGGCTTCTGGGAGCTGAAGTCCAAGAACATCTGGGGACCCACAGGTTGAGAACCACTGGTCTAGTGGGTTTGAGCCTTGGACTATGAGACCAGGTTCAAATCCCTAGCCAGCCATGGAATCCCACAGAGTAACCTTTGGCAAGTCATACTCTCTCAGCCCTCAGAGGAAGGCAAATGCAAACCTGATCTGAACAAATTTTGCACCATTATACGTTCACCTAAGAGTCACAAGTCGGAAACAACCTGAAAACACACAACAACGCAACGCTGCTCCCCCATCCCCAGTTATTCTCACGTCATGGGGCAATTACAGATCTGCCCCTAAGTGGAAGAAGCAACATATCTGGAGGCTTTTTCTCAGCTCTGACCCCCATTCATCTTCAGGACTGGAGATGAGTCCTGCGTGATGTAGTCCCAAGGGACACATCCCATCCAACTGGCAGCAGAATGCTGTAAAACAAGATCATCCAAGCCAGCTGAAACAAGACCTGTTTGGCTATTGTATCAATGCTATTTTATTTTATTTTTGCAGCACTTAAGCATCTCTGGAGCCCTTGGACGCTCTTTTCTATTTGCACAGGTCATTAGCCCAATAGAACATCCTGTTTCCAGTTGAACTAGTATGCTCCATGCCCCATCGGCAGCTACTCGTCTGTAAGAGGGATAAGTCTTTGACAAAATACTTGCGAGCACAACAGGCCATCAAAGCTGCTCTGCAAATAATTGCCTGTGTTTATTCAAGAGCTTAGAACTGCACCCACTTGCTTGGAAATCAATCCCACCAAAACCAACAAGGCTGGCTTCTGAGCAGAAATGTATGAGATTGCACTTGATATTGAAAACGGCAAGGGGATATTATATACCAACTGGAGTTCAAATTATCCCACGTGCTAGGAGATGGATTTGTCACATAGTACAAACTGTACTTCATCCCACAAGGAAAAGTTACTTTCCCAGTTTTCAGAGGATAGCTGGATTTGTAGTTCCTGCTGCAACCAACAGCTACCGGTATATCAAACCAGCCTGTCGTGTCAAAACAGTTGCATTGTTAAAGCAAACGAAAACACGCCGGTATGGAAACAATCAATTTCACATCTTCTCAGCAATAGTGTTATGGTGCTGCTTTGGTGATGCACATTCCCGGAATCAATCTTCCACCCTGCCTTGCTCACCCTGCCTTCCACCCTGCCTTGCTCGCCCTACCCCTCTTCACACTAAGTAATGCATGTATACCGTTCTTTCCCCCCTCCGCAACTGCACAATTGCACAGTTTCGATCCTTCTTGCAAGACTTGTGGAATGTTAGAACTCCAGTGGAATAAAGCATTCGCACTAGAAACAACAGCTGAACAGCAGTGATATTGGAGCCATTAACAGGGTTTCCCCATCAGTGAAAACATCTGATCTGATAACGATGGAAATGTAATAGAACAACAGGAGAGTCACAGTGTTGTGTGATAAATAAAGACCAAACATGGAACAAAGGCCATTTCCACCCTACACTGTTATAGTGCTATTATTCCACTTTCAACCTCCGATGGAATTCTGGGGTTTGTAGTTTCTTGAGGCCAAACAGCTCTCTGGCTGGGAGTTCTAAATGCTCCTCCCTAAACTGCAAACCTCAGGATGCCATAGGATGTTGGAAGGTGGAATAAGAGCACTATAGCAGTGCAGTGAGGAAATGGCCTAAGCCAATGCAATCTTGCAACCAGTCCATTGTGTAATAAAGTCCCAAGCAAGAGTCCTGTGTCACCTCAACGACTGATAACCACAGTGTTTGTGGACTGGGATACACATCTTCAGATACATAATCTGATGCAAGAGACTCAAGTACAGGGGTGGGAAGACTTCAGACTTGGAGGATTCGTTCTAGTTTTTATACTTGAACTCCAAGAACATGTCCAAAAGAGGTCAATTGAGATGCTAAAAGCTAGCTCTCTGAGGAACAGGTTGAGAGAACTGGGTATACTTGGCCTGATGGAGAAGACTGAGAGGTGATAAGATACCCATCTTGAAATATCTGAAAGCACATCATGTAGATCAGTGCTACCTAGTGGTAGTCTCTGGCCGAGGGCCGGTCCCTGAGCCAATGGCTGCCAGTCCCTATCCTGGAAAGAAAGAAGAAATTGTACCGAATGGGCATAGATTCAGAGCTGGTACCTGGCCCACTGGAAAAAAATAATTGCTGCTCTCCCACATAAGATAGCCTGACAGAGCAAGCGTGTTTTCTTATTCTTTGGAAGAATCTGACCCAGTATACACAAATTACAAGAAAGGAGATTCCAACTAAATGTTACAATTTTAGAATCAAAGAGCTAGAAGAGACCACAAGAGCCATCAAGTCCAACTCCATTCTTCTACTCAGGAGTATACAATGGAAACACACCTAACCGATGTCCACACAGCCCCTGTTTAAAAACCTCCAAGGAAAGAGACTCCACTACACTTCCAGGCAGCAGAGTATTCCACCGTCAAACTGCTCTTACCATCAGGAAGTTCTTTCTATTGTTTAGGTAGAATCTCTATTCCTGAAGTTAGAAGCCATTGCCCCACGTACTAGTCTCTGGAGCTGCAGAAAACAAGATTGTCCCTTCTTCCATACAAAATCCTTTCAGATATTTCAACATGGCTATCATGTCACCTTTTTAACCTTCTCTTCTTCAATCTAAACATCCCCAGCTCCCTAAGTTGCTCCTCATAGGGCTTCATAGTTTCCAGCACTTTTACCATTTGGGTTGCTCTTCTCTGGACATGTTCCAGCTTGTCAATCTCCTTCTTGAATTGTGGTGCCCAGAACTGGACACGAGATTCCAGGTGAGGTTTGACCAAAGCAGAACAGTGGGAAACCACCAACTTCCACCAACCAAGACACTACACTCCTGTTGATGAAGCTTAGCTGTTCAGCAGACCAGTGCTGCCCAACCTTTTTCCACTCACATACCCCTTGGCAGCCCATTTCCATAAATTGTACCTCACCTCCACCTCCACGTCCTTTCTTTGAGGGCAAACAAAGCCCTATAAGAAAGCTTCTGTGAGCTCTGTAGAGATGTCCCCACACCCATGGAAGGAAAGGCAGGGTATCAGGACAGCCACTCTAGCTCTCTCCATCCCATTGTGTCCCGTTACCCCCCTAAGCACTGTCGGTGGTCTCAGGATCCAGTTTACTCCTGGCTAAAGGCCTGGGGAGGAGCCATTGGTGCTGTGCATCCCTCCCTCAGATGCATTGGAGGAGAATTGGATGTCACCACCAGCCACATGCTCTCCTTGAGTCTGAGACAATGGCCATTTCCGCACAGTCTGTTATAGCGCGACGATTCCGCTTTCAACCTCCTATGGAATCCTGGGGTTTGCAGTTTCGGGAGGGGCCAGCCGGCCCCTCCCGAAACTGCAAACCCCAGGATTCCATAGGAGGTTGAAAGAGGAATTGTCGCGCTATAACAGACTCGTGCGGAAATGGCCAATGTCATGGTCCATTGCATGGTTCAATACTCACTGCAACACAAGGAATTGGCACTGCAGAAGAGAATCTATGACCAACTGGCTTTCTTCTAACTCCACTAAATGTAGTGCTCCAACCCCATTTATTTGGGATTCTGCAGAAAGGATTCACAGTGAATTTGCCATGCTAGGACATTCCAGGCTGAATAAGAGCAGGAATGGTCAAGCTGCAAGCCGTGGGCCACATGTCGTCCCCAGAACCATGTTTGTAGCGCCCATATTTTTTTAAAAATGATACTTGAGACCATACTGCTAAAAAATGCTGCTTACCTCAATAAGGCTCGCTGCAAGACTTTTTATTTTTTGCTAACATCTATTTTAACAGGAAATCTTTACAAGCCACTTCCTCCACATTTCTCTCTCTTAAGAGAAGACGTGATCACCTCCTTTCTGCTGCTAACTGACCAGAAAGAGAGGAAAAACAAACCATTCCTGAATTTTGAAAGCAGTTCTGATCTAGAATGTGGAAATTTTGTGCCTGCTTGGCTTAGTTATTTTTTTTTCTTCTTTTTGTTTCAGAGTAATTTTCACCTTGAGGTTTGGTTTTCAGTTTCCTGGCACTGCTGAAACCAAGCAACACATTTTGTTAAAATCATCTCTTCATAATCACCAAAGTTCTTATGAAATGCATGTCTGTAATAATCTAGGCTGGTTGTTCTTAATTTTTCCTTTACCAGGGACTCTCTGTAAATATAATTTGTTGCCAGGGACCTCAAGACTTAACTCAAGATTTAAATATTTAAAAAATATTCAAACATTCAAACATTTATTTATCAAACATTTACATTTAACATTAAAGACTTCTGGAGACTAGGATTCAAATCCTCACTCAGACAGTGGGTGACCTTGGGTAGGTCACATTCTCTCAGCCTCAGAGAAGAGCAGAAGAAAACTCCCTCCGAACAAATCTGGCACAAAAAGCCTTGTGATAGGTTCACCTCGTGGTTGTCACAAGTCAGAAGTGACTTGAAGGCACACAACAACAAAGTGCCACTGATGGGGAGATTCTTTCTAGCCATTATGTCTCTCCTCTTTGAAAACTGAGTTATGGCGACCCTAAGGGTTTTCTTGGCAAGATTTGGTTCCTTTGCCCTTCTCTGAGGCTGAGAGAATGTGACTGAGGTAATTCACTCAGTTTCCATGCCTGAGTGGGGATTCAAACCCTGGTCTCCAGAGTCATCGCCTGGGCATGCACACATGCCTGCCATTATGTCCCTTTTGTCGGACTCAGTAGCAAGTGGGGCAGGCACTGAAACTGCTCCCTCGTTTCACAGAATCATAGAAATGTAGAGTTGGAAGAGACCCCGGGGCCATCCAGTCCAACCCCATTCTGCCATGCAGGAACACCCTCAAAGCACTCCTGACAGATGGCCATCCAGCCTCTGCTTAAAAACCTCCAAAGAAGGAGATTCCACCACACTCCAGTGAGCCAGAAGATTCCACTGCCGGACAGCCCTGACCGTCAGGAAGTTCTTCCTGAGGTTCAGGTGGAATCTCCTTTCCTGCAGCTTGAATCCATTGCTCCTTGTCCTGGTCTCTGGAGCAGTAGAAAACAAGCCCTCTCCTTCCTCTACATGGCATCCCTTCAAATATTTAAACATGGCTATCATGTGCCCTCTTAACCTTCTCTTCTGCAGACTAAACATACCCAGCTCTCTAAGTCTATCCTCATAGGGCATGGCTTCCAGGCCCCTCACCATTTTGGTCGCCCTCCTCTGGACTTGCTCCAGCTTGACCATGTCCTTCTTGAATTGGGGTGCCCAGAACTGGACACAGTATTCAAGATGAGGTCTAACCAAAGCAGAATAGAGTAGTACCAGTACCTCCCTCGATCTAGACACCATACTCCTGTTGATGCAGCCGAGAATTGCATTGGCTTTCTTGGCTGCCGCATCACACTGCTGACTCATGTTCAGCTTGTGGTCTATGAAGACTCCTAGATCCCTTTCACACGTACTGCTATCCAGCCACATGTCCCCCATCCTATATTTCTGTATTCCATTTTTTCTACATAAGTGTAGGACCTTACACTTCTCTCTGTTGAATTTCATTTTGTTAGCCGTGGCCCCGCTCTCCAATCTGTCCAGTCATTTTGAATTTTGATCCTGTCCTCTGGCGTATTAGCAACCCCTCCCAATTTGGTGTCATCTGCAAATTTGATGAGCATGCCCTCTATTCCTTCATCTAAGTTGTTGATGAAGATATTGAACAGCACTGGGCCCAGGACAGAACCCTGTGGCACCCTGCGAGTCACTTCTCTCCAGGATGAAAAGCAGCCATTCGTGATCACCCTTTGGGTTCGGTCGGTCAACCAATTACAAATGCAACTAACAGTAGCCCTGTCCAGCCCGCATTTGCAAACGAGGGAGCTGTTGGGGCATGTGCACAGCCTGCTGCTGTGTCCCTCGGCGTCCATGCCCCCTGCTGCCGCATCCCTGATGAAAGGGGACACGGCAGCGGGCTAGTGCGTGGTCCCAGACTGCTCCCATGTTTGCAAATAAGGGAGCAATTTCGGCACCTGCACCCTGCACCTGCTGCCACATCCCTGTTAGTGCCACTGCTATTGGTACCCAGCAGCGGGGCTTCACAGATCCCAGGTTAAGAACCACTGATCTACGCCGTTATGGCCAAAGAAGGATTGTGAATACCTTTTGTGACTGCTCCAGAGGGCAGGACACAAATCGCTGCATTCAAATTGGAAGAAAGCATTCATTAGGAAGTTTCTAAGCTGAGGCTGGGCAGCCATCTCTCAGAACTGGCCTAGCCACAGCAGGGGCTAGAACTAGGTCACCCTTGCAGTACTTTCCAACCAGGACTTTTGTGCTGCAACTGCATCTAGAGTGGGTAATGGTCTGGATGAGACTCTGGGGATTCCACTCCCTGCTCAGCCATGGAAAAACCATTGCTTGACCTTGGGCAAGTCATACTTTCTCAGGCTCTTTCTCCCCTCCTGAAGAAATCTTGTGAGAAAAACTATAGGATAGCTTCACCGCAGCGGAGACAGCACAGTGCAGTGGTTGGACTAGACTCTGGGAGACCAGGACTCAAACCCCTGGTCATCCATGCACAACTGCACAAGGTAACCTTGGACGTGTCACATTCTCTCAGCCATAGAGGAAAAACTCCTGTAAGGAAACCTTGCCAAATAAACGGGACCCAGCGGTGGTGTCGTGGTTTGAGGGTAGGACAAGGACTCTGAAAGAGCAGGCACAGCCACAGAAACCCACTGGGTAACTTGAGGTAAGTCACATTCTCTCAACCTCAGAGGAAGTCAAGGGCAAACCTCCTCTGAATAAATCTAGCCTAGAAGTCAGAGCTGATTTGAAGGTATATAACAAGAACAACAACCACATTTGGCATTTCAATTTTGGACCTCCGAGTAGGAGTAGAAATGACCACAAGTACCCAGGAAATGTCACAGGCAACTGTCTCCACCCTGTCAACTTCCAGATGGGTTGAACCCCAACTCTCATCATCCCCAACCAGCTTGGAGAAGCAACTCTAACGGATTTTAAAGCCAGATCACATACGAGAAGAGAGGTGGGAGATAAATAAGTAAAGAAAAGCAATGAGTTGAGGAGATCCCATAGAGGTTTGCAAAGCCAGAGGGAAAATGAAAATAAATCCCCATCCAAAAATGAATTGCCAGTTTCTCATGCAAGGGCTAAATTTAAGACTTCAGTGTCCTCAGCTCCACTTGTCAGTAACAGTCCATTTTTCCCTTCTCCTTTTGCTATGACTCAAACTAAGGGAATGGATTTTTTTGCTGTTGCCAGAGGCATCCTTCTCTAGATAAGGAGGATAGTTATTTTTAAAAATGCTGAAATGCGCTGGGGGGGGGAGAGGTTTTTTTTAAAAAAAAGTCAATTCTGATGCTCCATCCCTGAAACTTCCTGTTATTAAACATAACATTCAGCTAAGTAAAAGCAACCCTGCTTTAACAAGTGCATAGGACAACAAGGTTGTTTTGAGCAAAAAGGACGAACAGAAACAGCCAACCTTATACATGCAACAAGATTTTTTAAAAAATAACACTGGTTAAACCTCAGAAATGGAAGAAATACAGAAGGGAGTCGCTCATGCACTCGCTGGGGATGCAACACACTGCATGTAGATGCTGTGACAGTTCTTATCATATTCATTTCTTCACATGCATGCAAACGCACAGAAAAATAACACCCAGAACTTCCCAACTACCAAGGAACAGGAGGAATTTAACTTTACCTGAGATTTTCACGAACATTGTTTCTAGTGATCTCGAATGCTGTGGCACACCGCAAGCTCAACCAGCCAGAAGGGGATGTCCTAGAAATGGCACACGATGCCATTGAAGTCGGAAAGCCATCTTCCGTCCCAAAGCAATGGACCAACCAAACACCCCAAAAGCCCAGACCTCCTTTCAGCAGAGGCATGGAAGAACCCAAACCAGACAGCCCTTACGCGCCTCTGAGCCCCTTTTGTGCCTCTGCCGGACTCACTGCTAACGTAAACAAGACCTCATAAGCCGGGGGAATGTGGTTTTGAGAAATCTTCGTACTTCGGGACACTGCCTTTTATCTCGCGATCGCAGCCTTAACAGCTGCTGACAGGTCTGAAGTAGCGGACGGCAAATCTAACACTGGGTACGGAACTGGGCTCAGGCATGCCACCATACCAAGGAAGGGGTTGGAAAGCAATTTTTAAAAAAAGAAAATAAAGAACCCTTATGAGCATCATAGACAATCTCTCGGTTTTCAACGCATTACATTGTCACAGTTTCAAGACTCAGCATCAGTACTGCACACCCAACAGCTCAGATCCAGAGATGAAATGGTTGCCTTGTTACACAACATATTAAGAGCACGCCTTTGCTGTTCCACTCCAATGCTTTTCATTTTTTATTTTTCAGGCAGTCAAAAGGATATAATACTAAAGCAGGAAGGCTGTGGAACATTACCGAGGAATGTTAAGACTCTAGTTTTCATCACAGCTACACACAAAGAAGAACCCCACACCCATCGACTGTCCCACTTTGGCCAATGCAAACTATACTTTCGCACTTTGGAACCCAATTTGCAGCCGCTGAAGTGAGCTGAGGACAAAGGGGGGAAATGACAGCATGAGGAGAGAAATTGGGAGCTTTTAAAAGCAGTTGGAAAAGCGAGGCAGCAAATGATTTATTAGGACATTCTTGTAAATCAGGACAGTTAAGAGGGTACGATTTTGGTGTCAAATCCAGTGTAAAATAATCAGACTGACAATCCTTTCCTCAGCATCAGGGGTGGAAAAACCTCAGACCCTGGTTCCAAAAATTCCTGGCTGGATTTGGAACCAGGGTCTGAGGTTTTTGCACCCCTGATGGCTGAATCTGTCCTTTGGGGCTTCCCCATGTGATTACATTCCCTTTCCCACAACACCATTGCTTAGTAGTTTCCCATCTTCTGCATAGTTCTGTTTTATTCTAAAAGGTTAAAATAGGTTTGTCAGTTCACGATCATCACAGGTCCTTAGGTTTCTGTGCCAAGATCTGAGACCTGCGTAGGGCCCCTGGTCATATCATTAAAAGTTACGCATGAACTACAGGAAAAGAGATTCCATCTAAACACAAAGAAGAACTTCCTGATGGTAAGAGCAGTGTAACAGCAGAATACATTGCTGCCTCAGCGGAGTGTGGCGGGTCTCCTTTGGAGGTTTTTAAACAGAGGCCGGATGGCCGTCTTTTGGGAATGCTCTGATGGTGTCTTCCTGCACGGCAGAATGGGGTCAGACTGGACGGCCCTTGGGGGTCTCTTCCAGCTCAACGATTCTATGAAGTACCAACCAGAGTTGCTCACAGCTTGTTATTCAAACACACAGGCACACAAACGCACAGAGACAGGTCATATCTTCCTGTTTGGAAGTTAAGACAGAAGTCTAGCTAACGGGGCTGTTCCCCAGATCAAGGTGAAATGAGAGGATAATTTCTTTGCACCTGCTTAGAGTGATGCTATAAGGAATATTTAATCTAGCCTGCTTGCTTCTAGCCCAAAAGGAGATGTAGAGCAGAGAGAAGGGGTGTCCTGGCTCTATAACAACTGGAAGGAAGGACCTAACTAAGTGAGTGGTTTGTTACTCCACTGGAAAAACCCTACCCCGGGGTCTACAATTTTGATATTAAAATATGATTCAATGTACCTGAGAGGTCACCCGGAGGGGCACGTAGGCAGCAATGGTCAAAGATCGAAAACCAGGTCAGGCCAGTAAAATCCCCCGTCACGTAGCCCCAGGAGACCTCAAGATGTGTAAACCCACAATAAACAAAGGGTCTTCAGCCCCTGAGAAGCCGACTTGAGGGGATTAGCGTGTCTGCCCCAAGTTGAACAAATATTCCATCAGGCGAGGACCATTTACATGAAGCCACACCACAAACTAACACAGCCAAAGGTCCTGAGACTTTGGCAACACCTTGCAATCCCATCACACAAAGGAAATTGCCATGGTGGAGCTTCGTTATCGCTCCAACACCCATTGTTCTCCCCGGGAAAGGATTAGCCCTCCAGGTACTTTTCCCCTACCAATAGTCCCAGTTTTTGAGAGGTTCTTTGGATCGCTCCTGGTCATCCCAGCAGACTGTTTCTCTGTCCGTTGAGTGATCCCCTCAGCCGTCTCCGTGCTGAGCTCCGTGTTGAGCCCCAGACACAGGACTTCAGGAAAAGGTGCAGTATTACCCCAGCTGTACCCCTCCAATACTGCCTTTTGTTTCTTAATAGCTCTTGGGTGCGTGTGTGAGTGATTGCATTGCTGCGTGAGATTTTCATTCAATAAAATCATTTATTGGACGTTCTTGTTTGGTTTTTGGCTTGGCCTGACCCTGTAAAAACTGGGTAAAAAGACCCGCTAGGTTACCCTGCCTCTCGCATTGCTATTGCTCGTGCTTTGGCTAGTTTCCATTCCCCATCATGTGGAGCACATTGAAGTGTCCCCCAAGGGACCCCAGAAATCAGGGTAACAGGTTCTTAACCTGGGGTCTGGGGAAACTTGGGGTCCTCTGGGCCCTCCTGCTGGACACCAACAGCAGTGGCAGCAGCAAGGATGTGGCAGTGCGAGGGGTTTGCAGGTGCCAAAACTGCTCACTTGTTTGCTGTTTGTGTCCATCAGCAAGGCTTCACTGACCCCGTGTAAGGGCAAAGGAGGGAACAAGTGAGGGAGCAGTTTGGGCACAACATGCACACGTCAGCCACCCCATCCCTTTTGTCAGGGACGTGGCAAAAGGGGGTGTGGGTGCTAAGGGACATGGCAGCAGGCGTGTGCACATGTCCAAACCGCCCCCGCCTTTGGAAATGAGGGAGCAGCTTCAGCATCCCCGCACACATGCGCCCTGCTGCAGCATCCCTGACCAAAGGGGACATGGCACCAAAACTACGACTCTGGAGGCCAGGGTTTGAAGCCCCACTCAGCCATGGAAACCCGCCGGGTGCCCTCTGGCAAGTCACATTATCTCAGCCTCAGAGAAAGCCAAAGACAACAACTCTTGCCAAAAAAATCCCCATGATACATTCGTCTTAGGGTTGTCGTACGTCGGTTTTCAAATGGGAAAGGCATGATGGCTCGGTCTCAGCATACTCTCAGCATACTTTGTTGTTGCGTACCTTCAAGTCACTTCCGACTTATGGCAAGCCTAAGGAGAACCTATCATAGCATTTTTTTTTTGCAAGATCAGTTCAGAGTAAGTTTCCCTTCGCCTCCCTCTGAGGCTGAGAGAATGTGACTTGCCCAAAGTCACTGCATGTCTGAGCAGGAGTTTGAATCCTAGTCTTCAGAAGCCTTGAATAAATAAATAAATAAATAAATAAATACTTGAACATTTAAGTCTAAATTTAAATATTTAAATCTTGAGTTAAGTCTTGGGGGTCCCTGGCAACAAATGTTTCTGGTAAAGAAAAAGTTAAGAATCACTGAACTAAATAAATACACACACACACACACACACACACACACACGGAGCCACTGGCGGAGCTTGGAGTGTGTGGAGGGGAGGGCGAGGTACACTGCAGTGCGCGGCCATGGTGCATGGGGCCGTGGCTGCGGTGCATGGGAGGCGTGGCTGCCGGGCATGGGGGGCGTGGCTGTGGCACGCAGGGGTGTGGCTACAAACCAGGATGCCCCCAAAAATTTGCCGCCAGGGGCGAACTACCTCCATTGTCTCCCCCATCCCATACAGAGCATCTTTGCAAGTTGCATCAATTAAGTCTTGCAGATTAACTGCTCTCTTAGGTAAGATGGAATTTTACACACAGCCCTCTTCACATTTGGAATGGAGCCCACCAAAACTGGAGAATTAGCACCTTGTCTTCCATCTTTAGATGACCCAGGCAATTCCAGTTAAAATGCCTCCCTTCGAGCTCAGTTTGTTGCAAAGGAACATTCTGGTTTGTTGATGCATCATTTGCTTTATATCTTGCTACCTTTGGGGAGGGGCTGGCTGTTATTGAATTACAGTTTTGAGGTTACCTAAAGAAACTGGTAAATTTACTCAAGAGTCAGAACAGACAACTCATCTTAGATATGTGTCAAACAAAGAGAACAAAGAACCTGGAGGAATAATTCCCTGACACTTATTGTTCCAAAAACATAAAGATCTTCTCTTGCTCTTATATAAGTCAGTTTCATAACACCAAAAAAAAATCCCAAATCTTAAAAACAAAACAGAACCCAATCTAATTTAAGTGAGGAAAGATCCTTTTTCCAATACAAAGCAGTGGAAATGTCTGCTGTCATCAAGGGGTTAGTAATCAGGAAGCAGATTACAAAGTTTATTAGCATCTTTTAATTAATTAAAAATCAATCAAACTGTTGAGCAGTGAGGTGGCACCTATGATCTGCTCAATGTAAAATAAAATATAGTTCCAGTAAGGTTTAAATTGCACACTGCATAAATGAATATATATATTCAGCACTTTAAGATTATCTGCTAATATCCAACATCAATTATATTCTATGATTAAGAATTTATTAATCTTGTCTGGTGTGAAAACACCACTCATACATAGTTTTGTTCTATTTGCTAAAATTTTGCTTGCCTTCTCTGCTTTTGTCCTTATGAATAATCCCCAAAAATATATCTTAGGATATTTGCCCTCTTTAAACAGATAAGTAACTCAAGTAACTGTTCACCATCAGATACCCCCAATTTTAGTGCCTTGTTATGTAATTTTAATTTGCAAGGGGGGAAACCATCTAAGAAAACAAGGAAATGGCCTAATTTCTTTTAATCCCCTCAAAAAGCATTTGGCTTCCCCAAAAATTAAGGAGAGAGGAAAAACCCAAGGAAATGCTATCCATTATAGGAAGAAATAATGTTGTCAGTCAGTATGTTGTGATACCTATTTTTGTTCTAAAAAATATGCTTTTGTTAACCCCCTTAAAAACATTTTCCTAATAATCTTACCAGTCATTATGTTTTGAAAATTTTGAGGAATAAAAGCCTTACATCTGCATTAGCATGCCAAGTAACACAATAACTTGTGCCCTCAAAAACCATTTGGCTTCTCCAAAATTAATGAGAAAGAAAAAAAAAACAAGGAAATGTTCTCCATTATAGAAGGAAGTAATGCTATCATTCAGTATGCTTTGATACCTCTAAAAAAATATATGCCCTTAATAACATGTTAGTAATAACATTAGCAGTCATTGCATTGTGAAAATTCCAAGGGAAAAAAATTGTTACACCCTTATTAATAGATAAAGCATCATCATGACTTGCCATGCACTAATTCCAAGCTCTGGATTTCTTTCCACCTTACCTCACGGCAAGGACAAATCTGGTATTAACACGAGCCTGCTGTGTCCATTTTGGCCCTCAAAGTATCACCACCTCCAAGACATAGGAATCACCTAAGACTACCGGACCGCCTACCGCTGAAAGCGTTTGCCAATTTGTCCTTGGCAAACGTGCACCGTGCACATTTCCGACAATAGCTCAGCTTCTCGGACTATGCGCTCCTGCTGTGCCAAAGGATAACACGCCAAAGACTTTTGTGTTAGGGCAGCATATGACTCCAAATATTGCTTGAATATCCACAGTTTCTGTTGGGGAACTATTTTGGTACACTCCAGGGGGAAAAAAAAATTACAGTCCTTGAGTTCAAAGCGTCCATCCTTACAAAACAATCCTGCTTCTGTGCAAAGTAAATCTAAAGCCATAAACTTCAAGAATGGAAGGTTTCATTTAAGGTCCCACTACTACAAATTGGTTTACATGGTATTCATACATCAAAGCCATTATGGGCCAAGATGGTTCCTACAGCCGAAAGCACTTTTACGTATAAAAGCCATCTGCATTTGCAAGAACAAAGAAAGAGGAAGCTCTATATAGGCTGAAGTGTGTCTTTCTTCTGTAAATTAAGAATGAAGCTATTGAGAGCAGGAGCTAAACAACATGCGCGCGCACACCTCGGTTTGAACATAGGTCTCTTATTATGGGAAATATCTATGCGATCGTCTCACATGTTCAGCTGGAAATGAGGGGAGCAGCACCCCATAAAAGAGCAAGAATATAATTCATTGTGATTTTTGTTACCCACAATTCACCAAGCTGTTCTGCAGACTCTCTGTGCAAAATCTAATGAAATCAGATGGAGGTTTCACCATGCTTGGAGGAACACCAAGGTTTGTGGAAACATGGCTAGAGGGAATTTACACACAGGCACCAAAGTGGTTCAGCCACTCACCACCAAGAAGAGAGTGCCAAGAGCAGCCATTATGGAAAAGGTCCTTTCTATGTGGTGGGACCATGAGGATGCCTTCTCCTGAGATTCTCAAAACTCATAGAATCCTGGAAAAACCACAGAATCCTAGAGTTGGAAGAGGTCCTAAGGGCCATCCAGTCCAACCCCATTCTGCCATGCGGGAAGACGCTATCAAAGCACTCCATACAGATGGTCATCCAGCCTCTGTTTCAAAACCTCCAAAGAAGAAGAAGAAGACTCCACCAGACTCTGAGGAAATGTGTTCCACTGTTGAACTGCCCTTGGTATCAGGAGGTTCTTCCTAATTTAAGTGGAATCTCTTCTCTTGTTGTTTGAATCCATTGCTCCATGACCTAGTCTCTGGACGAGTAGAAAACAAGCTTGCCCCATCTTTCATTTGACATCCTTTCATTGGGTGACTTTGGGCTCATCACACACTCTCAGCCCCACAACACTCCATCATAGGTTCGCCTTAGGGTTGCCGTAAGTGAAAAGCCACTGAAGCCACTCAACAAACCTACTCCTGTTCTTTCTATGTTATTTCTGCTTCTGCTACCACATTTTCTGTTAAAGTAGTAAGGACCAGGAACACATCTAAGGTATATCTGTATTGCCACAGAGTTTGCACAATTTGTTTCCATGAGAATTCCAACTCCCAGGAGTCCAAAATTCCCTATCTAGGCCTGCCTGCTCAATTACCAGTATCTTTGCTGAAGTATCTCTGCCAATGCATAGTTAAGGCACATTTAAGTCCCAAAACATGTGCCATTAAACTGACTGGTCATTACACAAACCACCCAGCTTTTACAGAGATAAACCCACTGCCATTTTTAGCATTGCTTTAAAGAGTCAAATCACAAGCGGCAAACTGGATTTTGTACGAGACTCATAAAACGTGGTCAAAACCTAACAAAGGACTTTGGGCACAGAAACTGTCTATTCCTCGGAAAGCCTCTAGCAGGGTTTCCGGCAATCAGCAACCTACCTCCAAGATGATTTCAGGTCCACCTCTTTCTGCAGGTGTTAGAAGAAAAAGGGACTTGCAATCAATTTCAAATTGTCAGCAGTCCTCACAATAGAAATACAGCACAGCTAATGAGCCTTGAAAATCGTTGGTGCACAGTCTCGCCCTCCAAGTGATTGAGTTTGTAGCTACCACAACCCCTCCCATGACCATCTCTACTGCTAAATGAAATTAATGCAGCTTTCCCCTGGAAAGTATGCGTTCTCTGTGCCCAACCTCAGTCCTGGTTCTTGTCAAGGGCTGTTACCTTTCACAAATTTTGAAATGCAAGGCACTCATCATGGCAAGCCACATATATCCACACACACACCCAAGGAGAGTGCAAAAATGAAACCAGTTGCATTGATCTCTATCTACAAACTCGTTCTAGCAGTTTTCATCTCTCCTCAGAGCAGGTCTTTTGCAAAGCTAATGGGTTTTAATTGCTTTCTGAAGACGAGAGACAATCCTTGATCAGTTCTTGTGGGTTTTTGGGCTTTGAGACCATGTTCTGGTTGTATTCTCTCCTAGAGAATACAACCTCCTAGAGAATACAACCAGAACACGATCTCAAAGCCCGAGAAACCCACAAGAACCAATGGATTCTGGCTGTGAAAGCCTTCGACTCTACAATCCTTAATTGTTTTCTATTTCAACAGTGATAACTCACACCAATGCGTTGCTACTGGAGAAAAAAAAATCATTTTCAGCTACAGAAAAGACAGCTGGTGTATATTCTCCAACAGTTCACAGATGAAAATTAGGACTTGTGTGGTCGAGCAACATCAGAGTACGGGTAAAATGGCAAAAGTTATTCATGAGAAAGAACACACATACTAGGAGAGAGTGCAGCAGTTTGTTTTCACTGAAGCTACTGGGAAGAGCAAGATTCCTCTTTTCCATTATGAACTCAGACTACAGCAATTGAAGTGAACTGATGACAATGGGCGAAAGTGGGAGGTGAACAGAGAAACTGGAACAGTTTAAAAGCAGCTGGAAAAGGGGGCCGCAGAGGATTAATCGGAACTGTTCTTGTCTAATTGGAGATATCCCTGTCAAATTGGGACAGTTGGAAAGCATGTTGGTACAAGAGCCAAAGCTGTGGCCTTTTCCGCATTTTATATTTAAAACGGGGTGGCGCGTCCTCCAGCGAGGATGTTTACACTTGAGGGCGAACTGGGTCCGGACTACTTAATGTTTGTCCGGACTTCAGCTCGCTCCGGAACGCCCAGAACTGGTGGTTCCCCGTGCTATTGAAAAACCGATTAAAAGAGGACTTTCAATAGCCCGGCACACCCCAATCTGTCACTGCCCTAAGTGTAGATTTGCAGGCTCGCGTTGGAAGAGACCCCAGGGGCCATCCAGCCCAACCCTCTGCCATGCAGGAACCCTCATCGGAGCACTCTCAAAAGATGGCCATCCGGCCTCTGCTTAAAAACCTCCAAAGGAAGAGGAGACTCCACCACACTCCACCGAGGCAGCAGATTCCACTGCCGGAGGGCCCTGATTGTCAGGAAGTTCTTTCTGAGGTTTAAGCGGAATCTCTTTTCCTGCAGCTTGAATCCATTGCTCCTTGTCCTAGTTACTGGAGTAGTGGAAAACAAGCCCATTCCTTCTTCAATATGACATCCTTTCAAACATTTAAACATGGCTGTCATGTCCCCTCTGACGAAAAGATGGTGTGGTTGAGTCCAACAGAACAGCACATACTATGCCACAATTACAAACGATAGCAACCCACTTATTAAAATAGTCATATTAGGAACTGTATCCTTAGTGATAAAGAATTCCCATAAGTCCACCAACAATTCTGCAAATGTTACTGAGCAAAATTGCCACCATCTTTGAAAATGCACAGAAATGCAGTTCAATCAATGGGAAAACATACAATGCGTGCATTAGGAAAAGGGCATGAATTAATGTGTGTGCTGCAGAAAATGCATGCAGGAAATACGTACTCATTTCCATGCAGGAAGCAAAAAAGAGTTCATACTCTTCAACTGTCCAGTTTTGTCAGGGATTAATCCTTATCCCAATTAATTCTCTGTCTTCCCATTTTTCAGCAGCTTTTAAAAGGTCCCAGTTTTTCTCTCCTCTTCTCCCCTTGTCCTCAGCTTACTTCAATTGCTGTAAACTGAGTTCAAAGAGTACTTTGGACTCAATTATCCCAGCAGAGAAGAGAGAAGGGGACAGAACTTGCCTTTCCCAAGAGGTTCAGGCAAAAGCAAACTGCCGCAGCCTGTCACAAGAGTGATATTTGTTGCCCAGCAGAAGGTACAGATTAGCAAAGCAACATGAGCACGGAGTTAAGGAAAGGCAAGGTTTATTCCTGCAGCAGAAACAGGTATATACTTTATGGAAGTCCAAAGTGAGACAAAACACGCTTCTCTGCACCTACCTTATATACACTAAACAGATGGGTTTTCTCATGTAAACATTCAGAAAACAACTAACCCCTAGTTCAAAGCACATCTTCTCTGTCTGGCATCTATCAATATTAAACTATCCCAGTCTGTTTATCACTTTCAGATAGCATGTGATAATTCACCGGGAACTTAGGTATTTGCTTACTTCAGAGAGTCTGTTACCTTAAACAAGGAACGTAGTTAGCAGTTGCAAATCAAAGAGGAAGCTCAATTTTCTCAGCTACGTGTTAAAACACAGGATGGAGCCACGGCTCATAATCTAGCCTGCATGACCCTTTCACTTCTAAGGAATGGACATCTCAAAACTTTTGAGTTCGGTTTCGAAAAGGGGCATTTCTAGCTTTGAGAGTGAGGGTATTATTATTATTATTATTATTATTATTATTATTATTATTATTATTATTATTATTATTATTTCTCACACAGCTTATCCCAGCTTGTGTGTTCTTCCCCATCTGGACCACACTTTGCAACACACCTCCAGGTTTTCATCTGTGAAATGCTGAATGGTGTGAGAGTCCTACAAACTGGCAGCAAGAAAGGATAGCGGCTGGAAGTGGCATTCAGAAGAATATACACTACACCGTTATAGCACTTTGGTACCACTTTAACTGCCATGATTCCTTCATGTGGAATCCTGGGATTTATAGGCTGGTAGTATTAAGAATTCCTTGTCGGAGAGATCTTTGGTCTCACCAAACTACCAGTCCCAGGATTCCACAGGTGGTTAAAATGTGATCAAAATGCTGCAACTGAGTACCGTAGTGAAAAATCAAGTGCTTCTCGTACCCCTGCTAAATATAGGGACGGATCCAGCCTCCTAAGGAAGGAAACTCAGGAAAACATTACACCGGCACCTTCTCCCGCCCCAAAGTTCTTGACGTGAAACTGCTTTATTCCTGACGAGTAACCTGCGTCGCTGAAAGAGCTCTTAGAACATAAATGACCGACCTACCTTCACCTGAAACAAACTGATGCCAAGTTGTTTTGAAAACCAAGAACTCTCCACAGCACAGACAAAATGACACCCAGTTGCTAGGCAATAGGAGTTACACAACTTCGACACTATTCACAAAGTCCAAACCACAAGGACAAGGCAGTGAATAGAAGCAATGATGGAGCAAGTGGTGTGGCTGGCATTGGACAGTGGACTCGCCTCGGGGACAATTTACTTTTCCCCCTCTCCTAAGCAATAATCTTCACCATAGTCTGTGAAATCTTCGGTTTTTAAATGATGATGATGATGTTGTGATGTAATTACTTCATACTCTTCAACATTTCAGGGATGAAAATTGAGTTATATTGGGCCCAACCAAGACCGGAGTCTGGTTAAGATGGCATAAGTTATTAATGAGAAGGACACACAAGCTAGGAGAGGCTGCAGCAGTTTCCTTTTGCCGGAGCTTACTGGGAAGGGAAAGATTTCCCCTTCCAAATGGAATTGGAAGAGACTCCCAGGACCATCCAGTCCAGCTCCATTCTGCCATGCAGGAATACCCCACCAAAGCACTCCCAACAGCTGGCCATCCAACCTCTGCTCAAAAGCCTCCAAAGAAGGAGACTCCACCACATTCCCAGGCAGCCGTGTATCCCACTGTCAAACTGCTCTTACTGTCAGGAAGTTTTTCCTGATGTTTTGATGGAATCTCTTTTCCTCAAGTTTGAAGCCATTGCTCCATGTCCTAGTTTCTGGAGCCACAGAAAATAAGCGTGTTCCATCCTCTGTATGACATCCCTTCAAATATTTAAACACGGCTCTCACATCGCCTCTTAACCTTCTCTTCTCCAGGCTAAACACTTCCCACTTTTTCAGCTGCTTTTAAGATGTCCCGGTTCTCTCTCTCCTCTACTCACTTTTCCCTTTCATTCTCAGTTTACTTCAAATGGTGCCAAATGAGTTCAAATTGAGGGGGAAAGAGCTGCAGCCTTTTAACTCAGGAGGGGAGAAAGGAGAGGGTAAAGTCTCGCCTTTCCCAGTCAGCTCGGGCAAAAGCAAACTGCTGCCACCTCTCCTAGCTTGTCTGTTCGGCTTCATTAATAACTTTTAACCACTTTGACCACGGTCCAACACTGTATGGCCACACATGTCCCAGTTTTCATCTGTGAAGCATCGGAGGGGTATGCAACACATGGGGTGGGGATGATGTCAGAAAAGACCCCCAATAAGCAAAGCATTCAAGGACATGGAACCACAACCCTACCTGCACGGGACAGGAGTTTTCCATATTTTCCCCCATGGCTTCTATCACAAGACAAAGCCACCCCATAAAAATGGAGCAAATGTGAGACGCTGGCTCTTCTTCCAATGCAGTTGCTCAGAACTTGTGTGGCTACATATTTGGACAGCTTTGCAGGGTTTCAGGTGAAGGAACACAATTAGCATAATATAAAATTGAGCTGGCAACACTAATGAGCAAACAAGGGATTAGGCAGCCAGAAATAGCAATGGATTCCTTGCGTAGATTAAAACTTGATATAATTCCTGTGTTTCTTCTGCATAAAAAGCAAGATGCATGTTTCTCCTCTCTCTCTCTGGGAACATCCACAGCACAAAGAAATTCATTGCATAAAGGCAGCTAGTACCAGGTACAAAGGGTCACAATGGGTGGGGCGGGGAGGAATCCATTGTTATTGTGATCATGATCATTCTATACCCCCCAACTCTTTCAAATTGGCAGGAGCAGTCCTGATTAGTTCTCTGTCATCCCACTATAATGCCTAGCTGAAGAGGCTAATGCACCCATCTTTGCAGGGTGTATCACAGGAAGGAGTGTTTCTTAGTTCCTCTGAACAATTCTCATTCGGTGGACCTTCATATTTTCAGGGCCTACATCCAATTTTTAGTCCCCAGTAGAGTGGCACTAACCTTCTGCAGTGGTGGGAATGCACGTTCCTGTGAGGCAAGTGACCATACTGATGGTAGCAGCGTTAGCAGACCGTACACTCCCATGATTTGATACGGTTTATTTATTTATTTTAAATTCTCACATTCTTTTCTTTGACTTTATGCACAAATTTCATATCTTGGCAAGTTATTAAAACTGAACCAAGTGAAATTCTCAATCATCTGCTGTGTCCCAATTCAGTACAGGGGCAACCTTTGAAAAAGTACTGCATAATATATGACACTTTGCACACAGTACTGTTCATTAGAAAATAGAAGAGCTACACAGTAGTGAAGACAAACAAAAGTGAATTTTGAAAAATCCTCTTAAATCATGCCGTGCTATACAAAGACCACACAACCAAGATTGGCAGAGATCTTACATTCCACAGGATAGCATAAGTTTGGCAGGTGGGATGCCATAAAGGTTCTCCACTCCCGGCTCCAGGACTCATGGTTGTTCTGCAATAATCCCCCGAATGGCCGCTCCATGGCTGTCGGGAGTGGGGTAATCAGAGAAGTATCTGGCCTTCTGGCATCTTGGAAGATCATGTCATCAGTCTGTATCTGACTGTATTAATTGACAAATATGATTCAACCGGCATAAAATAGATATTATACCTTGCTGTGGCTGCATGACCATGCTGGCTAAGAGGAAGACTGCCTGAACATGTACATTACAAAACTAGGGCCATTTCCGCATGAGGCGAGGGAGTTGCTCCGTGCCGTTACTCACCAGATCTTCTGGGCACGGACCAACGCGGACTGTCCCTTAAGCCCTTCCACAGGGCTCCTCCGTCTCGTCCAGGGTGAATCGGAGCAGTGCGAGGTCTTAGATCCGCGCTGCTCCGGCTTCCAAAATGGCAGCTTCCAGTTGGTTGTGGGTCCCGACCAACCGCTGAAGCTCGCCGCGCCTAAAGCCCGCCCTCCGCAGATCACAGGCTTGCACTAGTGCGAGCCTGCAAATCTGCACAAGAGAGCAGGAACTCAATGGCGCATTCCAAGAAATTAAAGGACAGTTTTCTACCGTTCTTTAAAAAGCACGCAGGAAGACCAGTTGGGGGCGTTTCGGAGCCGACTGAGGTGCAGATCTCAGGTAAGTAGTCTGGACCTCATCCGCTCCAAGGTGCAGATGACCTCTGTGAGAGGATGCACTGCGCTGTTTTAATTCCCTCATGTGGAAAAGGCCTAGGTCAAGTAAGATCTCGAAGGCATGGCCATAGTTAGAAATCCTCAGGAAACTCCAAGCAAAAATGGACTTGCAAATATCTGTCAATGACTCAACCTCCAGAGACAATAGAACCGAAAACTAAACTAATTATCTAAATTAAAACTTAACTAACTATTTTGGTGCCCCTCTGGCATCGGCGCCCAAGGCACGTACCCCACTTGCCCCACTGTAGATATGCCTCTGGGTACTGCGCATGGACAGTATGCGTAATCAGGATGAAATAGCGGAAATGAATGTGAAAAGTTACGCACAACTGCTCAGTGAAGAGCCACCTAGTTTACACTATCTGTAGGTGTGTGCAACATGGGATTGTTCTTTTACTTTATCACCATGGAAGTGGAAAACTGGCGCTGTTATTTTCATGTTCAGTTACTTAAATTACAATTGAATTATCCTCAAGTAAGTTTCTAATTAAGAAATGAGAAGCTGGTGAAGATGATGTTGGCTAAGGACAGAATGTGCAGTCAGCCCTCCACATTTGCAGGTTTCATTTTTGCAGATTTGAGTATTCATGGATTATCTGCTGTCACCTCTGCTGCCTCCCTGTGCCATTTTTAAGAGTGCCTGCAAGGCTCGTGAGACTGAGAAACTGCGAACAAGGCTTGTAAGTCCCTCTTAAAAATGGTGTGGGGCAGCCGTGGAGGCTGCTGTAAGCCCCACCAGCCCCCCACTTCTTCCTTGAGAAGGAACCCCGATGCCTCAAAGAAAGCCATGGTGGGTTGAATAAAGTGATCATATCTTTTTGTGTGTTAAATACGGTTTGGGAGGGCCTTGAGTTATTCACAGTTTTTCCACTTTCACGGGGGTCTTGTGCCCCTAACCCTAACAAATGTGGAGGGAGGACTGTTGTGGCTGTAGAGGAAACTATGCAAGAATCAACTGTTTAACCGCTCGTTTGCTAGTAGACTGAATTACCGTGTCGTGAAAGGATGCAAATCTAAAAAGTGTGTCACCAACATGAAAGCTCTGCGCTAAATTCTGGTACTGTAGGTACTCAGGTGCCATTCATGTTCAAGCTGTAGAAAGCATTATCTGGGCCCCTTTCTGACTCACCTGAGAAGCTGGTTTGTGACAAAGAAACTTACATTCTTTTTGAGTGGTTTTAACATTGTGTATCACAGAGGGCTGCCCTCCTTGCATCTAAGGCTGCCAACTTCAGGGGAAAAAAACAAGTGGAAGAAGAGGAAAGTGTTTTTAGTTAACAGGAAGGTACATTTTTATTTTGGTTCAGTGTAACCTTAACAAAATGTGACATGGCAATGTTTTTATTGTAACTGCATTGTAGCATTTATAGTTGCACAGTTTTTAGCAATTCTAAGTGCTTGGAATGGTGAATAGACTAATTCAATAAATTGATCCGTCTATAATCTGTGGCGGTCAGGTCTCAGCATTCATTTCTGGGAACATCATTTTAAGAAGGATATGGACAAGTTGGAGCAGGTTCAGGGAAGGACGATGAAGATGATAAAAGCTCTGGAGAACAAGACATATGTGGAGATGTTGGAGGAACTGGGTATGTTCAGCGTGGTGAAGAGAAGACTGGGGGTGATATAATCACACTCTTTAAATATCTCAAGGACGGCCACAATGACGAGGGAGCAAACTTGTTCTTTGCTGCCTCAGAGAGCAGAACAAGGTCTAATGGTTAATTTCAAGGAGGGCAGCATTCAATTAACATTAGAAGAAAGTTCTTGATGGTGAGCTCAGTTTGGCAGTGGAGACAACTGCCAGCAGAGGTGGTGAGGTCTCCTTTGGTGGATGTCTTCCAAAAGAGGCTGGACAGCTACCTGCTGGGGATGCTCTACCTGGTGATTCTGTAGTGAGCCAAGGGGTTGGACCTGATGGCCCAGAGGGACCCTTCCCACTCTATGATTCCATTAGGAACGCAAAAAGATACCATCAGCAGCCAGAAAGGAAGAGACGCTTCAACGGATGACAGATGAAACTCTTCAAGCACTTAAGGATGGAAGAGAAGTAAAAATAAAAAGTGGCACAAATGGCATCGGAACCCTGAATGCAACTTAGTGAACAGGGACTAAGAGAACTACTTTCTGACTTTCTGTAGGTATGTAGAAAGCAGTACGAAGACACACTGCAGATGGACAGACTCAGACCATTTCCGCACTACCCTGTTATACTGGTATTATTCCACTTTCAATATCCTGTGGAATCTTGGGGTTTGTCATTTAAGGAGCATTTAGAATTCTCAGCCAGAGTGCTCTTTGGCCTCAGTAAACTACAAACCCCAGAATTCCACAGGTTGCTGCAAGTGGAATAATAGCACTGTAAGAGTGTAGAGCAGAAATGGCCTCAGGTAAGGAAGCCATAGCCCTGAGTCTGCAAGACCTGAGCAGGGCTGTTGATGATAGTGTGACTTCAAGGTCTCTCCTTCCTAGATTACCATAAGTCAAATGTGACTTGAAGGCAATTAACAACAGGGTATTTAGGTCCTTAAAAATCTAAAAATACAAAAGGCATTGCACCAGCCAGCCACAGATCCCAGTCCTCGAACGGAGTCTATAATTAGCAGCCCCAGCCAAGGTTTACAGAAACTTATCAGTCAGTTACCATTCCTGTTTCAGCAGTCCAGGTAAGTAGTAAATTCAGAGTTTTAGTTCAAGGGCGTATCCAGCAGCATAGTCAGCACACAAAGCAAGAGTCAAGGTTTTTCAGCAACATGAACCAAGGATCAAAAGAAGAATGTGTTGCTTCCACGAGAACTGGCAGTTGTCTACAACAGACGCCCTGCTGCTGGTATTTATTGGCCAGCAGCCTCCCCAGCATTTTGCCTGATTAATGAGACTTCCTTATACAATTTTTCTGAACCTCAAGGGCTCTCCTTTTCTTGCCTATGCTGGGCTGCAGTAAGTATGATTCTGTTCATGTCTGCGTGTTTTGGCTGTCAGGGAGGATCCCCTCTGTGTTTGCACCTGACTCTTGGGACTGTGGCATGAAAACACACACACACCCATCTCATTTAGGCAAAGACAGTCCTAATTAATCTTCTGCCATCCCACTTTTTCAGCTGCTTTTAAAATGTTTCCGTTTCTCTCTTCTTTTCCCACTCTCTCCCTTTGTCCTCAGCTTCCTCCAAGTGTATAGTTCTATCAAGCCCAGGCCTAGAAGAAGATGAAAGGGACTTCCTCTATTCATTCAGTTAACTAAGAAGGGCAAAAAGTAAAGGAGGGCCCAAATTTGGCCCTTCCCAGTTGGGTCAGGCAGCAGCAAACTGCTGTACCCCTCTCCTAGCTTGTGCATTTTTCCCCTTTCATGACCTTTGATATCTTGACCACACTGATGTCTCTTAGCCACACATGTTCTGGTTGTCATTTGTGTAATGTTGTTACTGCTGTTGTTAAATTGATTTGCATCCCACTGTTTCCCCACAGTTGGCCACACATGTCCCAGTTTTCATCTGTGAAATGACAGATGGCATCATTTTGTCAAGAAAAGCCTACGATGGGGTAGCCATAGCTTGAATGTGCATAGCAATGCAACTGGAAAGCGTAGGATCTATGTGTTGGAGTTGTGTAAGTTAAAGCGGAACTAATGTGCTACAGCTAGGTAGTGTGGAAAAGACCACAGGAAAAGACCTGTCAGGCTTCGAATACTGAAATAAAATTCCACTGACACTTTGGTCAGCTTTCATATATGCAATCAGGCAAGAAAGAGAGATGTGGAGGAAAAGGCAAGAGAGAAGACACACCATTTAATCCTTTCTCTCAAATATTTCCTTCAGTATTTGCAGCCTGTCCCAAGCTGCTGCTAGGAATCTCCCTTGCACCCCACCATGTTTATACTACTTGGCTAGTGTCATATTGGCCATATCCAGACTTACTGAAAAGTCCCAGATTTTGTTTTATACTGGGTTAAAATAAACTGACCTAGAGAGCTGGTATAAAAAAACTTCTGGTCGTTTCTTGAGCTGACAGAAAATATTTTGGGATAAACAAAATGTGGACGGATCTCCAAAATAAAATTGAAAAGAACAGAGACAAAATCTGAGTCTTTCTGGTCTTTTTAATCAGTCTGAATGCAACCGTTAATCTAAGTTGTTTTTTTTTTAAAAAATTAGCCTGCTATTTTAAGGAAATGCACATTCAGTTACAATATTTCTAGGAAACATATGGTTTCTCTCTGAAACCAAGCCAATGCTCCTTCAGCACTTGTCTTGTTCCTCTTTACTACATGACGCCGTTGTCGCTTATTTTTCAGAGTTATCACACACTCACAGACCAAGCCTATAAGATATATCTTTTTTTACAAAACCCAGCGTGTACCAGTTATGAAGGCACCTCCAGCTTCCGTTAAAGATGAGCTATTTGGCCACTGTTAAAGGATGAGTTCTTTTATCGAAGCCTGACATTTTCCATTGAAAACGAGAAAGGGCACCAACTCTGCGATGCTCAT